>CM049384.1:8231853-8519353 GCA_026937815.1 Etheostoma perlongum | reverse complement strand
AGTTATGCTGCTATAGGCCTACACTGCCGGGGGACTTCCCATGATGCACTGAGCACCTCTGTCCTCCTCCTTCTCTCCATCTTCCATCTGTACTGTATGCAACCTCATCCCATTAATGCATGTTACTACCTCGACTTCTTCCCTTTCCTGGAGTCTTGTGCTCTCTCGTCCTTCTCCTCTCTCCTCCTATCGCTTTCTGCAGGTGTTTCTGGCTTTGGAGCTGTGGAGTCTGGTGGTTGAGTCACCTGCTGCCTCCATGTTCCTGCTCGACACCCTCTGCTACAATTCTCTCTCTCTCTCTCTCTCTGTCTCTCTTTCTCTGTCTCTTTATCTCACCCCCAACCAGTCGAGGCAGATGACCACCCACTCTGAGCTATGGTTCTGCTTGAGGTGTCTGCCTCCTAAAAGGAAGTTTTTCCATGCCTCTGTCACCTAGTGCTTGCTCTTGGTGGGAATTGTTGGGTTTCTGTAAATAACATCACAGACTAGACTTGCTCTTTTATGAAAAGCGCATGAGATAACTGTTGCTGTGATTTAGTGCTTTATAACTAAAATTGAATTGAACTGAATATTTCTCAAATGTGTATTTATGACTTATTGTTACATATTTTTAGCAATGTATTAATGGTATTTTTATACCATTAATTTTAAAACAAATAATTAATAGCTTTTTTATGTTGTCCCTTACTTCAGGTGGAACTATTATACACGCAATCTCTTTTTGCCAGACCTCGGCTGTCTGCGCTGGAGTTTAGTCTGGCTATACACCTTATCTATTCTGGAACATGGGAAAAATGCCCTGGGTTGTTTGTATTTCTTTAAACCAATCACAACCGTCCTGGGCGGCGCTAAGCTCTGGATGCAGCGGCGGCTCCTTTGCAAAATAGATGGCGGAGATGGCGGAGGGGGAGGGCTTTATCCCAGCAATGTGCATCAATTGAGCCAGACTAACCCTGGATTTCAACCAACTGGGGAACGGCTGTGTGTCGGCTCCATGCTTCGCCATCCTTCGATACCCACCAGGTCCGGATTTGTTGCGGAATGGCTGCAGCCTTGACTGACAGCTTCATGTATGATTGCACAATATAACAAAATGTAGTTTCTATAAACCGATACATAAAACCTCTGACCTGTTGACTTCGGGCCTGTTTCCGCCCATTATGACATTTTCAAGGTGTAGTGCAGGGAAATATGATCCGCCGTAATCATGGTTTATTTCATTTTAAAAATTACCC
This sequence comes from Etheostoma perlongum, assembly GCA_026937815.1. NCBI lineage: Eukaryota > Metazoa > Chordata > Actinopteri > Perciformes > Percidae > Etheostoma > Etheostoma perlongum. The sequence continues at coordinate 8,518,118 of CM049384.1, read as the reverse complement.
GGATGTTTTATTTTGTTTCTTTGCTTGACGTCCTGTCCCCCACAATCTGCCCTGTACTAAACTACTGCGGAGCTCTCCGGTACCTGGTAAAAATAGAAGCTTTGAGTATCTGCTCTGGAGGGCTGCGGATCATCGGAGCTGGGACGGAGTCGGAATTGCAGCCGTTCCTCAGTCAGTGAAAATACACACATTGATTTTAATGGAAACCTACTGACTCCGCCACCGTTCCAGAGCAGATCCCCAGCCGTTCCGCATTTGGTGGAAATCAGGGGTAATGTACACGTAACTCTTGATGCAGGAATCTTAACATTTGCAAGTGTTTTTATAAATATCTCTTCAAATGAACTTTTTCACCCCCACCCACTACTGTTATTTATACAAATACCAAAAGAATATGGCTTGCTGCTTTCTTGTTCTCTCCCTCTCTCTCTCTCTCACACTCACACACACACACACACATTACCTCAGCACAGTTACTTGAACAAAAGCAGGCTAACTGAACTACAAGCCCAACAAACATCCCACCTGCCTGTGGGCTGGAGAGTGTCAGCTTTATATACTGCATACACCTGCAAACTCACAAACACACTCATCCAGTCTCACTCACAGCCTGCCTCTCTATCACATTACTCTTCCGCCCACAGGCCAAACCATGAATCTTCAACAGTGAGATACGAACAAAGACGGAGAACGGGATCGAGGCTACACAATGACTGCAGTGAGTCAGTGCTTGTAATGTGATTTGTCACTCCCTCTGCTCTCTCTGATGTGATTACGGGACCGGCTTTCGGCCGGCCGTGTCAGATGAGATGGTGGCCTCTGATAGGAGAAGCAGAGCAGAAACCAGGAAGTGCTTGGCTTGTCTGCAATCTGTCACACCGGACCCGGGAATACCGGATTCGAGAACATGACGACTGCAAAGATGTCAGGGGATTGTGGCTGTGTGTGTGTCTGAATGAATTAAATGGACTTGACAGAATTTGTTATACATACTTTCATTTGTCTCTCTTACATACAAAGACCCACACACACAATATGTCTGTGTTGTATTTATGGTGGGGGTGTTTCCTCTGGGAAAATGGGTATCTACTTACAGTTGTCCTGCTAAGACTTTTACTATTGCTTCCAACGTTTACATCAGCATCTTCCCATACTTTAATTTTGAGTTTTTCAGTTGTGTAAAGTGAGCTGAAATTCTCCATCACAGTTTGGCTTGGTAGCCTGACTACTGCTTAAATGCATTAAAGAAAATAGTTACAAGCAACTGCCTGCCATCTTTATCTTAATTTTAAAAAGTTTGGCTTCACCAAAAAGTTTCTTTCATCTTTCATCCAGCACTTAGCCTCTTCAAGGGAACACCACCTGGAAGGAGGTAGGGACAACTCTTACATTAAATCTGAGGGGTACAATGAGATAACCTGAAGCTCAAATTGAAAACATTGGGCACGTTTTTGGGATGTTTTTTTGCTTATCTTTTATTTTCATGATATTTTGTGTATAGGACATGTTTCCTGTTTAGGCTCACCATAATCTATTGCCGAATAAGGTAACACAATGGTGACTGAGCCTGTGGCCCACAGATGCCTATGCATTTAAAATATTACAAATTAAATGTCTGTGGCTACATTCCCAGGGAACATCACAAGCAGTGCACAGTTAGTGACGCGTTTTCCATCACCTAGCAGTTGGTCTGTAGGGAAATGAGATACATTTTACAAACAAAATAAGTTCGTTAGTGTTTTGGATAGCAAAACTATTATTAAGTAGTCATGTTTACATTTTCAACAAAAAGAAGAAAAAACACTCACTCTGGAAGTAATTTCAGTTTTTATACATTATACAGTGTCTTTTCAGCTTATTGTAATTGGCCAAGGGAAAACTTGGCATTTGGCTTCTACGTCTTTTTGTACTGTTTTCTGCCTGCAGCAGATTGTGACCAGTGTAATATTTGAGACAATCCGTTGTCTGAATGTTTTCAGCTGACAATTAGTATACATGAAAAAGCCCTGCAATGGCTGCCAATGATTTACAATAATCAGAAGGCACTGCATGCATGCTTACCAGAAAGCCACTGAGGTTGAAGCTCTCCCTCTCCCTCACCTCTGGCCCCTCTCACTAAAACACATCCTCCCTGATTTAACCTATTTTCTGTCAATCCTCTCTTTTTGTCTCAATCTCCCCTCTCCTATTTCCAATGTGCCATCTCCCATATCTCGTTTCTCCTTTCATTTTCTCTGTAAATCCTCATTATAGCCAATCCCTCTTTTGTTGTTGTCTCTCTCACACGCTCATTGCTCCCTCCCCCTCTTCATCTCTCTCTCTGACTGGTGGCTTAGGGGGTAGTTGGCAGCTGGGAGCATAGTAGATTGTAGGGGGAGGAGGAGAGGGCTGGTTATGGCTGGCATGGCTCTTCCACTTGGCAGGGGGAGCCATGGGTAAATTGGATAGGTAACCTGCACCCAGTGCCAGTGTTCAAGGTTAGGCTGGCTCTGTATGAGTGCATCCAATTGACCCCCATCTGTTCAGCAGGGGTAAGTTGAACCTATGTGCTAGTACCTGACCAGAAGGTATAGAGATGGCCACATGAATGCACTCATGCAATAATGCACAAATGCCCTCATTTTCTGCCACACACAAACATCCTTACATATTTACAGTCCACTTGCGCATGAAATCACCCACTGACACAAATCCAGAGTAAGTCATGCCATCTTCTGCCCCCCCCCAATATTCTACTTCTCTCACATGCCACTGCATCACGCACATAACGCTGAACTTCCTCTTCAGCTTCATCACAACTTAATTCTCCACTGCTTATTTTTTTCCACTACGTTTGCCGCAACACAGCAACACGTGACAGCCTGTAAAACATCTTCAATACAAGGCTACACTGCTTGGCAACCCATTGTACCCATATTTCAACTCAACATGCAGCTCATCCACAGTTTGCTTTAGATTGGGAGAGTCTTCAATTGCAGAGATCTAATTGCATTGTACTCACCCGCAGGGGATGTAAGTGAAGTGGTGGAGTTAGGTGGAAGTGGATGAATAAATAATGAATTAACTTGAACGCTATCTTTAATCCTTGCAACCCCCCTGTGAGCTGACATCAGGAGGTAAAGCAGTCCAAGCTAAATATATACTTCATATCTTTCTCATGCTGAGGCGCTGTTCTTTGTGTTCTCTCACACACAGGCCTTTATGATTCCACACAAATTGAGCTGTATAACATGCAGCGCCATACCTGCACCACTAGGGGCCCCATCTTGCACCCGGCGCAAAGCCCCACGCAAGTAGCCTATCTTTGCTATTTAAGACCAACGCAGTTGTTAATTTCCCGTCCCGCGCCCATGTCGTTTAAACAGCAAATGCACCTGCGCCCATCTTTGCGACCATGGCCGTGCTGGTCTTACAGTGATATTTGTTCAGGTGAATACTTGGTGTATTGCTATCTTACGGCAGCAGAAAGTGATCGTGCCATTGACCAACAAAAACCTGGTCTAAAGTCAATGGAGCAGCATTTCAATGATTTTTAACAGCATATTAGTAACCAAGGCTCATGCACAGCGCACAAACTATGCTTGCTACACACACATGCAAAAGAATAAAAATGAAAATATTACAGTGCCATCGTAATAGCAATGCGCCAAGGTACAAACACGCCTGGCTTTTAAAGGGAATGGGAGATCGGATTGGTTTATTGCATGTTATGCCCAAAACACACCAATGAATTAATGAAGACACTTTTTGAACCAAGCGCCTGCACGGACCCTTTTTTTGCCGTCGAACTAGCAAAAGGGGGATTTGGACATGCCCTACACGCGCCTGCGCCAGGCGCTTTATGCCGTGTGCTTAGATCATTAAAAGAGGGCCCTAGGTGTGTTTGCTCACCTACGTCCTTAGAAACACAGAAACACACACACACACACACACACACACACACACACACACACACACACACACACATACACACGCACATCACTCCTATAGAGAACAAAGCTTTAGCATCCCAGTGTCTTTGCCTGGCTAACATGACACTAATATTCCAGACAGTATCTGTTACTCTCTGTGGTACAGAGATAACGTGTTGGCCAAACATTAAAATCAACAAGCCAGAGAGGTCAAAGCCTCACCTAGGATAACAACTGCAGAAAAATGTTTATCGTTTACTATCAGCATGTCAGCTACCATCACATCCTCCCCCTCCTCTCCCACCTTGCCCTCAGCCACCTTCTTTCCAGTTTTTTGGCCTCGCCTCCATGACCTCAAGTAATGCACACAGGAAGAATTTTCTCAATCTGCCCAAAATGCACTAGAAAGAATAAGGGAGGGGAAAAAATCCAATAGAATAACAAAGCAGTGGGAAGAATCCCATTTTCCACCTGTCCTTCCCAGTCTTGGCAGTATAATAGCGGGCATCCCGGTGTTGGGATAAGCTGTGATAACAAATAGCTCAATCTGCTCTGTGTCTTTATGTGCTGTTTTATCTCTCAAACACAAAGCCAGAGAAATATGATTAATGGTTGGTGCAGAGGCCTGTATCTAGGCAGGTATATGAAAATTGCTCTGCTTTACATCCTCGTACAAAATACCAATGTGGAGTCATGTGCTGCTTGATTTCTAAAAAATCTGGCTGAGACAGTCGAGTATATTTTTAGATGTCAGCAGGGGGATACATTCACTGCTGTTGGTTTTTAGAGTAAGCAAATATGGTACAGAATGTCTTCTTAAATGGTCTGCATTAAACATGAGATAAATTAAAAAAGCAAAGGTCTTTTTCCAGCCCCATTATGACGGATATAGATCCAGTGCCTGGTGTGATGCAGGCTGTTCTCCAGACGATGAACAGAGAAAACGGTAATAAAATCCTTCTAACAAGGCGTTTTTTTATTGCCTCCCTACTGTTTTCATCTCATTTTAGACTCGTGCCTCACGCTCCTTAATGGCCTCAGATTCAAATTCACAGTAATGAGGCGAAGAAGAAGGAGAGGGAGAGGAGGGGGAAAAAGAGAGACTGAGATGAGAAGCCAGTGCATTCGCCACTTGGATAAAAGGTCAAGGCTTTCCAGACTTTGCATCCGTTCAAAAAGGTCATTTGGTCCTTCTCAGGCACATACAGTAAGGACCTGTGAAGAAAATAGCTATATAGGTTTAGAAAAGCTTTGTCTTCCAGTGTCCAGGTTAAGAGGGATTTGCAAAATATATTCACAGTTATTATGTAGCCAGGGATTTGAATACATATTCATGTCTAAAACCTTTTTTTTCACTAGCAAAATTGAGTTGATTACATTTTATAAGTCATCACTGATCCACATGTCAAGAAAACCCACACTCTGTGGAAGAAAATGTCAGTGACAAAGTTAATTAAAGACAAAAGGCCAGATGTTCTTTTAAACTTGTGCTGAATTGACAGAGATGTGATGGGACTCTGATAGACATCAACACAGAGAATTTGTCATCCATCAACTAGTGAGGACAGCGTGCTGTCATCACCTCATGGGACCTGTCAATTTCATTATTTCTCTCTCTGTCTGTCTCTCACTCTGCTCTGTCTTTCCTCTCATCTTGTGTGTGGTGGCTCACACTTACTTAAATATCTTCTGCAACGTTTTGATGACTTTACATTATGGGGAGAAAGGAAGGTCTCAGAGGTGTGTCGACAAGCACAAAAACACACACACACACACACACATCATTGACAACATTCACACTCACTCTTTCCACACATACCACATATAAACAACACCACACACACACATCTCAGTGAAGTGCAGGGATGTTTGAGGGTGGATTTAATCTCCCATGAATATTCCATCCCAGCAGCAGCTAGCCTTTTTAATTATCAGCCCCTCCCAGGCCCTCTGTGAGGTCTAGCGCAGGTAAATTAGGCTCAGTAAACACCCTGTCTTCAACCCCACCAAATTCAATATAATGTCAAATAGAGCACAGTTGTCTCCAAGCACACACAAAGCAGGCACTCTGCTGTGCGTGTGCAGTGCTGGTGGTGGGTCTAGACGCGCGGACTCCTATGTGTATGTGTGTGACACATGGGAAGGGAGCAAGAGAAAGACAAACAGTTGCAGTGTATTGTGAATGTGATGCAGAGAAACAGAGCATACAGAAAAAACTTAATTATTTGTCACATACAATCGTACAGTATAATGTAGTGAAATTCAATTCTGCATTTAATGTATGATGTATACTTTATTAATCCTGCAAGGAATTAACCCATCCTGGGATCGAACCACCAATCTTGTGGTTGAGGGCCAACCTGCTCTAACTCTGAGACACAGCCAACCAGCACATGTCAGCATGTAGGTATTACTGTTATGCTGTATATTTTCCATTCCAATTAAGGTCACAGATAGTGTTGCCATGGCAGCACAACTAATCTCATCACATACTGTATTCCAGAGCTCCGACCTAATCAGTGCTCAGTTTTCACCTCATGTAATATCTATTCTAGCCACAAATGAAAACATTTTTATATACATAATATAAAAAACCACCAATACCAATTATCATTAGGACTTCTGCTTGTACCAAATATATATCCAAAGGCTATTCTAGTTCTAGTATTACTGAAAGCCGATCCACAGATTTAAAACAAAGTACCTTTCAATAAAATGATGAAAAGCTCCAGGTTCACTGTGTTTTTCAATTTGTCATTTGAGTGGTTGCACATTACCAAATAATAAAGTACAATATCAACAAAGCATTATTTACAGACATGGCACATATATCGTAATTTAAATTGTTAAAACTAAATTTCACAAACTAGCTGAAAAGTAATGTTATCCCTGCATAGGAGTAGTATTTGGTGTTTGGGTCTCTGTGTGTATAATGAAGCTGCCATAGAATATAGACTTCTCTGTGTGCACTGAACTTATTGAAGACACGGAGGTGACAGTGCCCATTCACAATGCAAAGAGGGTGTTTGGTTGACTGGGTTACCAACGATGTTCTTTCTTTTAGTACATTGTTTTTCTACATATTTAGTAGTGATATTCTTGAATTTAAATAGTGAAATTCAACTCCACGGTGGATAAAAAATCTGTTAAAAACCATCCTGTTCATGCCATACTCTGAGCTCCCAGCTACATCAAAGAATCTCAGTTAGGAACGGGATCAGGTAAGACTTAGGTGCTGAAGTAAAGATATCTATCAGCTCTTATCTTCTTGATGTTTAATCTACCCTAAACCTTACCTCACTCTCCGCCTTTACTGATGGAACAGAATTGAAGGGAAACAGGCCTTTGCAAAAACACAATCTTTCTCCTCTCTGTGTGCCTCCAGCTCTCTCAGGAGTGATCACAGGGCCCCCTGAGTGGTGCTACCACATTTAAACCTACTAATGATTTACTCCCTGGTCCTCTCTAGCTGCACTTCTAATCACAAGGACATCTACTGTCTGATCTACAGAGAGGTAGCTGCTTGGCAGTCGATTACCATAATCAGGACTCATAAGACAGGTATTTACAATTAGCCACCCTGAAAAACAGTAAACACATGGTCAGTGTCTACAGTTATTTGGTGAAAGATTTACAACTGCCTGCTTTTAAAAGTGGAAAGCCAGTTCTTCACCTGACATGGGGCGATACTGAATAACATTAATTCTAGGAAGTCCAGCAGTGAAAAGCTTAGAAGCTTTAAGGGAATTGAAAAGTAGAAAAATAAAAGAGAATGACGATCTAGATGTCCTTCAGCTATAAATGTCTGTTTTTATTTGTGGTGACAGTTTTGCAAGAAGAGTGGTAAAGTCTTAAGCAGTGAAAGCAATGTTTAGAGAACATTTACCAGGTTGTCATTTTTACAGAGGCAAAACTTGGCTTTTCTGTAGGCCTATTTGTTAATTTCATTGTAGACTTTTAAAGTAAAATGCTTCTGAGATATCATGCAATGGTTGCATTTTCTAGAAATTACAATTTAAAGTGATGTCGAAATAACCTTTTCATGTGGTTTCCTACATGAAGGAATAGGTTTGAGGAAAATGTTGCATAGTTACATTTGAGCTAATATGAATGACTAATATTAAGATTTGTTTATTGGATCTCTTTTAGACAAAGAGTCCATATACGAATTAATCTGCCAGTTATTTTCTTAATTGTTTGGTCAATACAAAATCTGAAACAAGTTAAAAATGCCTATAATAAAATTCTAAAAATGTCTTGACCAGCAGTCCAAAACACAAAGATATCTGGTTTACAATGATTTGAAAATTAAAAAAGCAGAAGATCCTCACATGGGAAGAGCTGGAACCACAGAGTGTTTCACATTCTTGCTCATGAAATGACTGAAAATGCTGAAAAATACAATTGTTTGTCAAAATAGTTCTAAATCCTTGTGGCTATAGCTAGTATGTGTATTCATTTAAAAACAATATGCAATACACTTTTCAGTATAATGCAATACGACTCAATAGCACCACAAAATACTTCCTTAAAATAGACCATGAAGTTGAATCAATGCCTCTCTAAACCATTATAACCTTCATGAAGGTGGCATTTATTGCAAGGCTGTTGTATTAGTTGTGTTGTATTGGATTAGTGTTAGCATACATAATACATTGGCAACTGAAGTCACTTAGATGCACAAAACACTTTCCTTCAGAGTCCTATTTACTGCATAAAAATAATGTATATTATTCATGACAGCACATGTATCACAACACAGTGTGTTTGCTACATATATGTATATGTATTCATATTGTACAAATTTTAATCAGCATATAAAATCAAACCATAAATTCCACATAACATGTCAAGTGACCCTTGGCATTAGCTGTCATGTGTGTGTGTGTGTGTGTGTCTTTTTCAATGCATGCCACAGTTACAAATTCTACCTCCTTGGAGTTTTTATTTTTTATATTTTTGCTTTAATTGTGGTTAGAATGTCAATGGTTTAATGGATCCAAGCCAGTTTACATATTTGAACCATGAACAGCACTTTTTAATACGATTCATATATAAGAACACATTACCGTGTGTATCCGAGTGTAAGCAATTTTCTTATGGTTCCACATATCGTTATGCATGTCATTAGGTTATGTTATATCAGCTTCTGCAGCTGACATATTTATACAATGTGTATGGCCTGTTTACGTCATTCCTTGTGCGGGGAGGGAATGATGAAATGGCCACATGCAGCAGGTGCACAGAAACCCGGACAGCCTGGAAGGTTTGTTGTTTCGATATATTAAGAGATGACAAAAGAAAGATAAGGAAGAAGAAAAAGTGGGAGGAAGAGGAAATATTTGTTTAGTTTATATTCATTTTAGTTTGCCATGACTTTGGTTCTGTTCATTTAAATTCAGTTTAGTTTTTGCTTAGTTCACTTTATTTGCATATGGATACACAGAGGTGAGAAATGAAACAATGGTATGTAATAATAACCCTTGAAAATAGATTAATCACTTTAACAGGAGAGAGAGAGAGAGAAAGAGAGAGAGAGAGAGAGAGAGAGAGAGAGAGAGAGAGAGAGAGAATGCCTTAGTGAAAGTGCATTGTGTCATGGTGTCATAAATATTCGGTTTTCAAGTGGGGCAGCGTCCCTCCACTATCTCTCTCTCTCCCTCTCTCTCTCTCGCTCTCTCTCTCTCTCTCTCTCTCTCTCAGGTCATTTTCTGCATAAATCACTCGAGTGGATTTGAGTTCACACAATTCAAGTATGTTACAATTGGCATGCAAACAGGAGCTGCCTCTGGTTGCCTTAGAGTGCACAGGATGCAAGCCTGAAGCAGATTTGCTTGTGTCTTTGTTTCTTTGTTTGGGTGTGTGTATATACAGCCCATGTATATTGTGTGGATCGTGTGTGTTCTAAATATTATTGCAGCTAATCCTGAAAAAGAAATCACTTCTCTGACACCCTCCCCATATGGCATGTTGTGGTGTGAGACCCAGTTCTGTTACGAGGAGACAGATTGCTGCAGCTCCACTTCCCATAATCCCACTGTCACTTACACTGTACAAGACAAGTCCTGCGTGATAGCATATGTATAATGTTACACTTGTCTTATGCATAAGATAAATTTAACCAAATATGTTAAAATGTTGTAACATTTTCCATATAGTTAGATTATGTACACATTTGTAAAGGTAATGGGTATTTTTTGTTGCACTGCTAAAAGCTATATGTAATATTAAAGACTTAACAAACTTAAAAACATTTAATGCTGTCAATAAATTATTACATGCTGTAATCTAAGCATAACTGTTACATAATAAGTTATTTGGAATATAGTTTATTAACAATGTTTTAATCCATTTTTAATTCATGTGATTAATCCATTTGCTACTATACTGTATATATCTGTGATGTGGCTGATGGTCTTACAAAGCCAGTAGGATAATGTTTCATGTTGACTAGTAATCACTGGTAAAAGTAATTAATTACAGTAAGTAAATAAAATTAAATAAGTAATTTACAACATATTTAGCATCATAATAACATCATAATTTAAGAGCAGTAGACTGCATCAGAAAGTCATCATATAAAACGTCAGTGTGAAAGCTGTTTTAACATTGGAAACAACAGCAGGCCAAAAAAGAAATAAAATGATGACATTAATAAAATGTAATGGATGAAAATATATTTCCTTATATATACTTTTTTTACAGAAAGGAAGTTGATTGTGTAGTTCCATATTACATGTTTGGTATAGCTTGTGGAATTTAAAATTCAACTAAAATTCAACTTTTCCTATTCTGTAGGAAAAAAACTTCCTCTTATCTGAGACACATTTGATTAAAGGCTTCAGGTAATCATGAGAATCCATCCATGTGTGTTTTTAGCATTTTATAACAATGGTAAATTCTGCATGCATCATCTAGAGGAAAGTTTCTGGTTGCAGAGGGGAATCAGAAGGCTAAGGAAGAAGCCAGAAGTGAGATTGGAGATTGGAGCTCGAAGCAGAGACTTTTTGGATAATCCGAGATAATCCCTCGGGCAGAATCTCGGTCAAAAAAGCGACATATGGCGTCAGACAAAAAGAGTGTGAAGGCAAGAAGGAGGGCAACTTCACAGCCACAGTTCAGACTGGGACAGCTGAAATCAGCTGTCAGCTTTACAAGTCTTCAGCAAGTCAAAAGTTCTCAAACCCCTGACTCATAGCAAAGCCAACAGTGACAATTTAAAAGAATGGAATTCATTGCTCCTGAGTTAATTTATGCTTCTAAGTTCAGGCAAAAGAAAAGCTAAAACTTTTACCCTCCATAAGTTCTTGTGAGTTGAAATAAAGTCACTGTGGCAAATGTTCAAGGAAATCAAACACAAATCAATCTGTGATGAAGGGAGAAGATGAGACTTCAGTTATAACTGACTTGATTGATTGTAGTGATCCCACCGGTGAACGAGGTGGGAGCGACAGAACATCAGCAGTGCAGCGTCCCAATTTTTCATCAAGAGAAATAAAGGCTATCTCTTCATCTTTCAGAAAGCAAAAGAAAAGACAAAGAGATGGCCACAAGACAGTTGGACTGGACCTGAGAGAAAGGATGAATGAAGCCGAACCTTTAAAACCAGTAAAGAGGTTTCACGAGGGATGAAGACTGCACCTTTGGCCCATTTTCTTTTTAAAAGAAATGTGTGGGCTTTGAGTGTGCGCACAACAACTGCCTAATTATTTGTTTCCCATCAGGGTCACAACTCTCTTCTTCAGATACTGACTCCTTCCACCCACTCATGTTCTGAAGTCATTAGCACACAACAGTGCACTAAGTCTAAAACTAATTTACATCACACACGCATGTATACAGCTCTGCTTTTCACCTTTGTCTCTCTCAGTCTCACTTTCTCCTTCCGTTTCTTTATCTCACGCCCTGCCTCGCAGAACACCCTTCCCTCTGCTATTCCCCCAGACTGTTAAAAATGGTCCACTGCTCCGATTCGCTGCCTGAGATTAAGATGGACCTTGTCTCATTAGTGCCTCATTAACACATCAGACAGCGGACTTAACAGAGTGACATTAAGGAGAACATTCAAAGGAGGGGAGTGAAAAAAGCAAAAGCTTATAGAGAGATAAACACGAATGCATCTTAATAACAATATGCTTGAATAGCCTTGTTATCCTCAGCTGCATCCTTTATTGGGAGTATAGCTGCACAGACTGGAAACTCCAGCTTTAAACATAATCTAAGGGAGTGCCGCTGGGAGAAACATGAACACGATTAGCGACTGTTAGCCAGGAAGGAGGGATGTTGAATTTTGAAATAACATGCAATATTTATAGTTGGCGCTATTCTCAGATGGCCAAATACTTTATAAGTAGTGGGTGCTGCAGAGAATCAGAGCTACAACAGAAAAGATGACGAGATAAGCCTGATGATGCAGACATGTGCACGGCATACAGGAAACACAAACAAACACATATACAATACACAATTCTGAGAACAATTCTCCTTAGAGTGTTGATTATATTATCCACTAAAGAAGACCACATACAGAAAGATTATGAAGTCTGAAAACATCTGCAGGATGTAAGTTTTTTTTTATGGATACAAGTTTTCCAGTTCAAACAATGGTGGTATTAAGTTTAAATGAAGGCTTGGCTAGGGATCACACTAATAAGCTCTTTTAATGTAGTACCAGTCTGCAGTACTGTAAAAACAGGTCATATTTACTTAACTTACTCTGGCCTGAACTCAAAGAAAAAAAATATTGGAGCTACAGCAGTGTCTGCCAGCAAAAAGTGATCATAAATTAAACAAATTCTGCGATATCCATAAAGTGAGCAACTATCCCTGTGAATGCTTTTGTCAATGAAGTTCCCCAGTTGCAGCTTGACTTCTCTAGTACCCCCCACTGTAGCCCTGCAGGCTTATTCCTTCCCAATTTAAACAAATCTTTCCCATGTACAATTAGTAGCGGAGGCCTAATTCTGTCATCAGCTCCCACTGCCAACCCATTAACCTCTATAGCCATTGCTGGGGCCGGCTCCAATATAAGTCAGCAGGCTGAAGCCTGCAGGCTTAACATACTGTAGAATGAATCCCCCACATATCAGTGAGGTTTAAGCTGAGCAGGCTGATATATCTGCTCCAGCTGCAGGGGGTCAGGCTGGGCTGGCAGGACTCCAGCTGTGATAGTCAAAACTACTAATGTAGAGGTCATGATACACGTGAAGCATTCTCAGGCAATGCAAGTGTATGATTTCATAACCAACAGTATTCACCTACAGACACAATTAGTCAATTGACAGTTCTATAAACACCTCCCTTAAAGAACAATCGTCCAATCATAGCTTGGCAAACGTGTCTGAGCATGAATGGTCTTTCAAGCTGTATTTCTAAAACCAAAAAAATATAAACTTACTGACATTAGCTAAAATCATTAGCATGCCAGCAGTGACGATTTAGTACTGAGACACCCCAAGAATTATTCTGTGTCTGTTTCATGTGGGCTGCCACGCCTCTTTAGGAGACTAGCGACAGGTCCTGAGTGTATTGGTCCAATAGGAGAACTGAACGCGAGCGCACATTAGGGGCAATTCTTTTGCCCTATAATCACCAAAGTAAATATTGGAGCCATTCTTCACAAGCTACATATCTCCAGAACATTCGGACACCAAAATGACAGACACATCAGGTGAAAATTTTACAAATGTCCTTAGTAAAGACATAAGCAGTGAGCTGAAAACATTAAAAAGTCAGGAAGAGGCCATTTTTTTACCCATCTCCTGGAGCTAACATTAGCTTGATTTGCCAACTAGCTGTCGCTGATAAAATCATCGAGCAAAGATGTCATTTCAGAAGAGAAGACTGCATTTCCTACTTCTGTCTGAAATAAAGGATGCATTGTTTCAAAAATGATTGAAGATTTTAATCATTTTCAGGGGTAAGTCTATTATTAATATTATCACCATTAACTGCATACTGTATGTGAACAAGAGCTCGACAGACAAAGTTCATCAGGCGTTTTTAGCTGCGATTACCGATCAAAAAAGAGTTTTCAGTATGCTCTCTCTCTCTCACACACAAACAACAGACCTGACTGAATAGCTTCGCCGTGCAGATTAATTAATGCTATTGATTATCCTACACACTCCAACACAGTAATGTAGGTGGCGTTATGAGCCTTAAACTTGGATTGTGATCTGCTAATTAACACACAGAAGACGAAGTTGCTTTTTCCCACATCAATCTTTTTCCCCGCAGAAAAGGTGGCATGGCCGTCGATTTAGGGACGGTGGGTACGCGCTCCTATCAGACTTTGTCATTTTGCACCCACCACATTTTTTTAAAACCTCAAACTCAATTTAATAAAGTTCATATGTCTAATGCTTTTTGAAAACTTAAAGGTCCAATGACATGGTGCTCTTTGGATGCTTTTATATAGGCCTTAGTGGTCCCCTAATACCGTATCTGAAGTCTCTTTCCCAAAATTCAGCCTTGGTGCAGAATTACAGCCACTAGAGCCAGTTCCACAATGTACTTCCCTTAGGACGTGCCATTTCTGAGTCTGTAGCTTTTGAGGAGGAGAGGGAGGGCAAGGTGCAGACTGGGGGTGTGGCCTTGACCAAGTGCCACTTTGCTTGTTTGAAAGCCATGATGTCTCTCTCTCTCTCTCTCTCTCTCTCTCTCTCTCTCTCTCTCTCTCTCTCTCTCTCCTGGGTGGGCCAAATTCTCTGGGCAGGCAAAGCAGAGAAAGGGGAGGTAAAATTCCAGATAGGCCTATCTGAGCTTTCATTTCTAAAAGGCAGAGCAAGATACCCATAATAATAATAATAATAAAACGTGTCGGATATTATCACATTTTTGTATATATTTTTATTCATTTACATTAGTAAGCTACGGACAGCATCTTTCAAAACATGACCTGCGCGAAAGAGAAAAAAAAGGAATGTGTCATTGTACCCAGGACTTCCGAATGCATCTCTGTCCCCAGCACATTTCCAACCAAACTGACGCCTATGAAAGATGGAAAGAGTTTAATGGTTATGAATTTATTACTTGTATTTTTTCAGGGTTTTTACTGCATGGAGAAAGTTTTGGCGCCCCTTAAAGAGGTTTCAGCCGGCGGCAAAAGAATATCATGAGCGCCAAACCGTTAAGACGTTGCTGTCAGATGCAACAGCCCTGTTTCCTTACTGCATTATATACCATTACATTTAACATTTAGAATTGATACCTGCCGAATTTTGTATTTTCCTTGACATACTGTATGTTTTCACCATAAATTTGTGCCTGAAAATGTATCAGAATGCAGGAAAGTTGAAGTGTTTGACGCTCAAAATTTCCTGGGGGAGGACCCACAGATCCCGCTTCATGTGTCCCCCCCTAAGGCCAATTCTGAGCTAGGAAACACCATGGCATTATGAACACCTCAGAACATTTTCCTCAACACTGATGCATTAAGGTTAATGCATTATGTTGTTAACACGCATATAATCTCATAGAAATTTAAGGAAGTTATTTGCATGTTATTAGTAATGTAAGACACCCAACGTCAGCTAGCTGTGTTGTCGACAGTGTTGGGCAAGTTACTTTCAAAAGGTAATAAGTCACAGTTACTAGTTACTTCAGAAAGTAACTAATGCATTACATTCAAGTAAATTTTTAAATGCAGAAATGTGACCCCACCTCCACCCCTCTTTAACAAAACATAAAATACATGTGCATGTTATTTATGATCATTATTTACGATAAATCTGAATATTATAATCAAATGGACACTTAATGGACACTTAGCACTATAGCAGAAATAAATAAATATATACACTCTTTTTAGTGCAAATAATGTAAGTGGCCTGATGTTTATACTTTGGCGTTGGTGTGTGCATCGAGCCGGCGTGTGTGTGTGTGCGTGTGTGTGCGCGTGTGTGGGTGGGTGGGTGATAGAGCGTGGGAGAAGTGAGAGAGTGACAGGGATTAGCTTCGGAGCGAGTAGCCACTCTAGAGTCATAGTGCCTGTTTTCTGACCACGGTGGAAAAGCTTTAGCAGGAAAAGTCCCCCCCCTCTTGATTTGATAACGCCATACCTGCCTCTCGTTGACTGACTTGCTAGTGTTGTTTGTTGTGTGTCCGACTAAGCGTGCATTTGAACACCCGCCCAACTCTACCGCTGATTGGGTTACCATAAAATGTTACTCTACCTCAGCCAATCATCAGCATTTATGCACTTGTCTTGTGCACTGCCCACTAACCAAGGAAGCCTCTAGGCTCAGAGATCTACAGTAGTTGGTCTGAAGAAAAAAAAACAGGTTCAATTATAGTAACGTGCCGCATTTGTTAGCAGTAACGGTAACAGCGTTATTAAGATGGGAAGAGTAATCAATTAGATTACTCGTTACTGAAAAAAAGTAACGCCATTATTTTATAACACCATTATTCCCATCACTGGTTGTCGAGGTTACCAAGCTGTAATGTTAACATTACAGAAGAGGTGAACAGCATCTGGCTGTTAAACAGAATTACAACTTGTGGTATCTTTTGTTTTGTTGAAGAGCAAATTTATGTTTTTTTTTGTTTGTTGAAAGATTACATTGTGTGCTGTAACTGTCCCTGCACCCTTATAGCCTTGAGGATGGGACTGTGGGCAAATTCTCCATTTCAGCTGTTATACAAAGTTGCCAAAAATATTTGCAGTACAATTAATATAAGAATTCTGCACCTCTTTCTGCTTATGGAGCCCCCCCACCCCCAACCCCCGAGTCAGCTACTGTACATAGAATCTAATTATGTGGGAAACACCATGACAAAACAAGCTCTATGACATCCCTTTAGCAAAAATTGTTATTTTATGACATCTTATAAGATGGAGAACTATATTTCCATTTAATATAATATATGTTAATCTACATTTGATTAAAGCCATTCTTTAATCTATATATCAAGAACACTTTCTGCAGCTTCCATGTTGTGTCTTCACAACCTGCCAAAGAAAAAAGGCCACCGTGCACTACTTCCCTGATAAAGCGCTGCGCCCTTTCTCATTATCTACAACTGTGAAACACTTTGTTTCTTATTAAACTGAAGTAGTTACTCAAACTGGTGGACACCTACAGTTCTTTCCTCTCCCAGTTAGACAAACAACTCAAGTTAACGCTGGTTCTATAGGACAGGGCAGTAAAGTAAATTATGGCGTATAATCACATGGTGCCAGCAGCAATACAATAACTGCCAGGCTGCCTTGATTTCTGCTGCACTTGTTATTGAATAATGACAGAACTAAATGCAGGCTGTACACCGGCCACAGTTTATCATCAGTCATCGACAGCCAGCTCAGAGATGAGAGAGTGAGAGAGAGAGGGGGGGGGTAAAGAGAGACAGAGAAAGAAGGGAGAGGAAGGTAAAGAGAGAAATGCAGAGGCATGAATAATGGAAGGAGTGTGGTGTGTTTATTCCCAGCACTCGCAGAATTACTCTCACTTTGCAGCATTTAATCAATGACTCTCCCTTTAGATTTTAAATCCCTCTCTCCTTTCCTCCCTGACTTACTCCCTCTATAGCAGTTTCCATTTCACAGTGGGGTCATTTGTGTAGCAATATGCTGTAATGTACCCTACACACACATACACACACTCACACTCATTCTTAGACAGAAGGGGAAGGGGTAATATCATATCAACTTTTAGATGTGATCTGAGTTTCTGCTCTTTTAAAATCGATATCTCTCTCTCTCCTCCTTTAGACCACAACTTATGGAATGGTATAAAAAAAAAAAACTGGGACCGGATCATTTACTAAGTTCTTTGGTTGTTTCTTTGTTAGGGTTCAAACCTTATTGTTTTTTTCTCCCAATTTAGTATTATTTGTCGTCTTCCGCCACAACTCAAATTCCTGTGAGCTGGGATGTGCCTTTGGTTCCCAGGAAATATGAGCCCAATCTGCCACATGGTGGCACTACAATTAATGATCAAACAAGAGATTTTGGAAAGAAAATGTCCCTCAGGCCGTAAGTCCGATTGACTTGAAATTTCTCACACATATGCAGCTCAATGTGCTCTACAAAAAAGCATCTTGGACCATAGAGGTCCGCAGTGATGGACGCAAGGATTATGAGTTTAACCCATAGGAGGTGCCAAAAGTACCACCGGTTTGTACCGCAAAACCCGGTAGACAAATTCCCCAAAATTGGTACACATGGTCTCGGGTCATTATTATAGTTTAGCATTATATGCTAAATTATGCCTTTTTGTCAAGCTACTTGGGGCTGGAACAACTATTCAGCCTGATAGTGGCGCTATAATTTTAAAGGCCAAGCCCCTCACATGGTGAGCCCAATTTACATCAAATTCCTCACAATTCCAGCACAACGTAGTGTTAATTTCGTCAGATGAGAGGAGACTAAAAAAATTCGTCAACAACCTTTTTTTCCATGACGAAGACGAGACGATGACGAGACTGCACCAATGTCCAAAAACGCTGACTAAGACTAAATTAAAATGCATTATTGTTGACGAAAAAAGACAAGACTAAAATGTTTTGCATAAAATAAAAACTAAGATAAACTCTCTCTTCATTTTCGTCTACAATCGTCTACTTTTTCATCATGAGATAGACCTAGTGCAGTGCCCGTTTACAGCGCAGCAGTTCAATCAGGCATGGCTCAGGTGCGGCTCATCTAGAGATTTGGCGTGTCCCCTTTTTTTTTTTCATCTAGCTGTCACAAATCCAGTTATTGATGTGGCCCCGGGCGGGGGAGGAGGAAGCCCGGTTCAGAGTGCTGGAGAAACCGCTACAGCGCATAGTCCTGAGCAAGGGAAGGAGACAAGCTTTCAGCTGGGGAAGCCGCACAACAGCTTGGAGACATTTAACACCACGACATGAACGTATATGTACCAAGTTTTGTTAAAATCCGATAAACAGGGCAAAATCGTGGGACTTATTGCATCTATTGCAGTAATGAAACTATTTTCTATAGAGCATTAAACGATCTAAAGTGGTTTTGCTTAGCTTTGTGAAGTTCCAAACCACCTCAACTCTGTGTGCGGCTTTGGCTTTGACTTTGGCGATTTGGCATCTGCTCAGTGCTGCTTTCTGCTTTGACTTTTGGCGATTGGGCTGCTTCCTAAGCCTGCTAGCTCAGGCAATAGAGCTTTTGCCCACCATTCAAGGTTGGCAGTTTGATCTCAAAGTTTATGAATGTGAGTGAAAGGTACATGTAACAAGTGAAAGTGCTTTGAGAAGTTGAAAAATTGGTTTGACCCTGCAAATGTCCGCTTGCGGTTATATTTTATTATGTTTTCTTAAGACATGTGACAGGTTGCCAAAATGGTGCAAGATAATTAATCTCCCAGTACCCTCAATAGCACACTTACCAGTGTGGCCCTTGTAAAAGTTGAATGCAGTTTTCATCAAGAAAGCAGCATGAGTCAATTAAAGACAAATACAAAATTAAGTTTGTTTAGCTTGTATTTATCAAAATTGCTAGATCCCTTTGATGTAATAAAGAAATTAGTTAACAGCCTCCAGTCTGACAACTCTAGTATCAAATAAACACAAATAAGTCAAACAAATGAAAATAAAAAATCTGACAAAACTTTTAATGGTAACAATAACAAATGCAGTGACAAAGTGGCAAAAGAAGAGACAGTTTCCACTGCTTTAACACTGGATGTTACAAATACAATTGGAGGGGAAAAAAATTATATTCTGCTTGTAGTCAAACTCCATCAGAACTGTTTGTTGGATGTCCAAAAACTTCAGAACCACTCCCCCAGACCCAAACATCTTTCTAATAAATTTCTACAACTTTCCACAACTGGCAATCCAACATTCACACTCACTTAATGCCGTGATTGGCCAGATGTGCAAAGGTCTCTTTTTTCATTCTTTACACACCCATTTCTGTCACCTTCCTTTTGAACAATTGATTCAACATCAATGTCTTCCAGAGGAGACTGAACTTTTGCACTGTTATCCCCATATTAAAACAATGATCTCGCCCCTCTCTATGATGCAGGCTTTTCACTCTGCTTTCCAAGAACTTTAAACACTTGCCACACTAATGCCATAACAGCAACATTCTCAATCTATTACAACAAAAAAGCATGTACCGTACATAAATCTCTCCCTGCTTGCACTGTGCTGACTGGGACAAGGCCATGTAGAGTCAGCTGCTGCAGCTGCTGCAGTGTTTCCTTGGCAAGACAGAGATCTTCTGCATTGCCAGAGACTAAATTAACAAGGCCTCCCGTAATTAAGCAAGTTTATTGGCCCCTGGGGAGCCCCTTCTACTCATCCAGTTCTCATCCAGCCTTGTTTATATCCCTTTCTTCATCCTCTATTTCCTTCAACCCGGGAGTGTGGGATCTTTTTCATGATTACACATAAATAAGTGCTGTTTTGTGCACAACTACAAAAGATCCAACACACACACACACCCCCTTCTGATAGAAAACACAACTTAATCGTCCAATACGCTTGGAATCACATCAGTAAAAATGTAAACAAATTTGTTTGCTCAAAAGTCCAACACAAATATGCATAGATGATGAAAAACACACTCACACGGTAGTCATCATAAACTTTGTCCACACAGTCCTTTGTAAATACACAAACACACTGAATACACATATATGCTGGTACTCAAGGGTGAGAAGAAAAATGGTTAATGATGGGCATTGGATCGCCTCAAAGGTTTGGACTCAAGTCTGAATCCCACATCTGTCATCCCACATGTCTCTGTTTCTCTTCCTCTTTCAATTATATATTTATCTTTGTAGTGGTTGAGTGATGCGTTGAGCCTTGAATAGCTACAGATCCCAGCCCAGATCCAACAGAAATAGAACATCCTGCTTATCTTACTATCAACGCCCCCCCCTCTTCTTTCCCTTTCCCCCCACTCTTCATCCCCCCTTGAGGGGCTTATGTAAATACTTTTCCTGTGATTTCACAACCCTTTCATGGTCAGGTATAGTGCTTTTTCTTCCTCTATTCTGTTGGCAACAAGATGACAGGCTGAAAACGGGTAAACAACTAAAAAAAAACTGAACAAACATGCATGTGAGAGGGAGAAAGATAAAAAAATAAGGGGTGAAAGTGTTGAAGAAGAGACTGGAGCTCACAGACGAGGATGCACATCAAGGGAAGTGCCATGCTTTAATCAAATCTTAGTTGGAGGTTGATTTGATGTTTGCAATATTACTTTTACAGATTTTTTCTAGGTGGATCCTCCTGGGGTGGGCAGACTCTTTGCATGGATCCAAACATAAGAAATCAAAATCAAAATGAAACCAAATTGTTTTTTTCTATGGCAGTAAAATAGCATAACTAATCAGATCTAAGAGTCTAGACACTACACACTGGTGGTGGTGGAAGAGTGAAGACCAATAGCTGAACATCAATGGATGTGATTTAGAGCCGGATTTCTAATGAGTTGACTAGAAGGACTCAAAGGACAGCTGATTCTGATGAAAACTGGAGTTGAATGGGGTGGAAGTAGGTCACATCAATTGGACACAAAGCAGACAGCAGCAGAGAAGGGAACCAATTTAAAAGTTTGACAGCAATGAGATGATCGCGGAGGTGGTGGCAAAGTCCGATTTTTTAATCTGTTAATTTTAACAGAAAAGAGTGAACTTACTCAGTCAGCTGAGAAAGATTGAGATGGGAACAGAAAAAAAGTTAATTTAAGTTATCATTCTTAGGAGTGTCAAAAAACATTTTTTTTATATACACTTTAAGGTCTGCACTGTTCTGCAATAAACATTTAATGCATTTCAAGTTCAAAGACTTTATTGTCATTGTGTAGCACAACAAGATTACATTGTCCCAGCCTAAGAGTGCGCTAAAAGGGATAAAATACATGTTTGATAGTACTGGAAAAATTAAATGAATATAAATAAGTGTGATAATAATGATAAAATAAATGTCAGTTTATCTAGAATCTCATATACTGTACTATAAAATAACAGCATGACATACTAATATATAATGAGCTGAGAATGTTAGATAAAAGTACTGAAATATATAAATGTATGATATTTATATATGAATAACAGCTAACATTATATAAGTAGGAGCTAATCATAAGTGCACAAGTTGCGTTATAGCACAGTAGAATAAATAAGCAGCAACATTTGTGTTGCACATTGCCCTACTGATTATTGTTACATGCCTTTTTCTGAGTTCAACAGTGGTATGGCAGTTGGGAAATAGCTATTTTTAGTCTGTTAGTGCATATTCTGTATCAAACAACCCATTTCCAGGCTGAGTAATGTCCTTGACAATGTTCTTAGCCTTTTTCACAAGGCGGGTCTTATTGAGGTGTTCAAGTGATGGCAAATCAGTGCCCACAATTTCCTCTGCTGTTTTCATGACACACTGCAGGGTTTTTTGACGGTTTTGGTATAGCTAATGTACCAGGCTGGTAGATTGTCAGGGTGCACTCCATCGTACACCTATAGAAGTTCACCAGCAACTTCTGAGGGAGGTTAGCTCTCTTAAGTTGTCTCAGGAAGTAAATGCGTTGTTGTGCTTTGCCTACTGCTGCCGAGGCATTGTCAGCCCAGGGGTCCTCTGTGATGGTAACTCCCAGAAACTTAAAGCTGGAGACTCTTTCCACATCAGCTCCCCTGATGGTTACAGGACTGTGAGTGGACATTTTGGTAGTCCTAAAGTCCACGATGATCTCTTTGGTCTTTGTAGTGTTTAAGACCAGGTTGTTGATGTTGCAACATGTTGTCAGGTGATGCCCCCCTTCTCTGTTTTATTGGTGTTTGATATTAGCCCGGTGATAGTCGTGTCGTCTGCAAATTTCACGATGATGTTCGATTCGTGGGTGGGCTGACAGTCATGGGTGAAAAGTGCTTAGAGGGGTGAGCTCAGCATAACCCTGCAGCAGATCGGTGCTCAGGGTGAGGATGTAAGATGAGTGCCTTCAGTAATTTGTGTTTGCATTAAGTAATTTTCTCTCTATGTAGTAGTTTTAATCGGTAGTGGTGGAGTTCACCATTTAGATTTATTTAGATTGCCTACCTAAGCACTAGAATCCAGAAGGAAACAAACAGTGTAAACAGGTGCAATTTTAACTAACTGATAACATATTACTGGCCCTGCCTCACATTACACACGTTAGATCAGTGAAACACGGGTGGTTTTTATTGTGCAGCAGATACAGGAAGCATGATGTGGTTGTCCCTGTGATTAGAGCTGACTACTGCGATCTACAAAACGGCCATTTGCTGCATGCTTTCATCAGTGGATAGTTTTAAATATTGCTAGGAGTAATGGAACCAGAAGGAGTCGCCACAGTGAGCTGTTAGATGAAGTGTTGCAAACATTGTGAGTTTGTCTGAAATTGTATTACAACATTAAACAAGTTGTCTTCCTGACTAAACTAACATTGTGCTTTATTGCCTCCACAGTGCATTTTCAAGTAACTAATCATTTTGTAACATGAATCACTTTGTGGTATACAGGTATGTCTAATTTTGGAAAAAATAATTCTCTGCCAAAACTAATGTAGCAGCACAGACTGCAGACGTGTTAATGAATTGAACTGTGAGGAAAAACACTATACAGGGGAAGTGTAAATTGGCCCTAAAAGTACCTGAAAGCAGTGTTAACCAGGTGGCAGGTTTCACATACACAAACACGTATTCATGCTTTGACAATCTCCTCAGCTGTCCCACACATTTTGATGTAATCACAGTAGCACTTGCCCATTTGTTTATTTCAAACACAATTTTTCCACACACACACACCGTATGCGCACATACAGGCTCACACACTGCTAGCAAACGCGCCTCACAACACAGTCCTACACAGCGCCGATTAGTCAGGAAAACAAAATTACAGGGACAGAGAGTGAGACAGAGAGCAGACTTACATACTAGAAGAACAGAGAGTAAAAGAAGAATAAAGAGGAAGACAGAGTGAAAACAGAGTGCAGAAGCGAAACAAAAAGAAAGGGAGCGCCACAGGCTACATGGCATCCCCATCTTGAGGATTAGTGCAAATCTGACAGGTCGCCATGAAAACAGAGCTGGGACTGCACAGGCGACAGAATGAGACAAGTGTGGGTGCCCCGGGAATGGTACGCTGCTAGGCAGTTGAGACACACACATATATACACACATGCCAGTTAAAGAAATGTCAACATACCTGTAGCACAGTCTAAACCCCCTAAAAAGCATGTCGCAGAGCAGACTGGGTTGGAGGTGGTCTGATTTAATGTGAACTGGGGGGCACGCATCATTAACTACAGTCACAGATGGAGGACACTGCCCCTGCATGAAACAGTTACAGACTAAATATACATCTACAGTATATCCTATATCAAATGTTTATGACGTATTACTAAGGTTGGGTATCGTGACAAGCAAAAAAAGACCAAAGCATAATATTGGAGTGGCTTTTCCAAGATGGAAAGAACAAGGATTTTAAAAGGGACGCCAAAGTTGCCTGCTTTCTTCTCAACAGGTAATTCTGCCTGTTTGTGTAAATGTGTGTAAGTTTTATAGTTGCTTGGCTAACTAATAGCGTGGTTGTGCATAACGCTATAATGACGCCTAGGATTCTTTTCCTTGCATCAATGATGAAAAAGGATCTTCTACCTTGTAACAGAAATGTAGTTTATATGTGTTGTGGTTTTCCATGGCAGACAACTCATGTAACACTGACTAGGCTACAGCTAGAACAGCTGCGTGTGAACGATATAGATACTAAGAGCTAATTTCGGTTTCATTGACATTATTCATAGTGCTCAGAGAAATATATTAAAAACACAAACCTCTGATGCTTCTCTCCGACGCTGTAAACATCGCCTCACACTATTAATCTCATACAATATACAGAATAATGATAGCACTGATGCTTTACTAACATTAGCTTGCATATGTATGGTAACCTGTTAGCTGATGTTAGCAATGAAATAGTACCAAAATAATGTAAAACTATTATTACACTGGTAGGGACACTGGCAGACGAAGTCGTTGCTTATTTCGGGTTCAGCCACCGTAGGAGTTAGAACGGGCTCAGAAGCAAGTTACTGTGAATTCATTTCACAATAAAGGTACCGTACTTCCATTTACAGTATTTTATGTATTCATTGTAAAATACAAAACAATTAAACACAACATAAGATAAAAAAGTAAAAATACAGTAGTTTACTATTTACAGTACTATCGTGGCTATATTTTTGATTTTTTTACAGTAATACTTAGACTACTGTGATTTCAACTGTAATACTTAGACTACTGTGATTTCAACTGTAATACTTAGACTACTGTGATTTTATCATGTCAACAAGGTTGTAATGTAAACTTTACAGTGTTCTACTGTAAAAATCATATACAGTGGTGTTACTGTGAAATCTACAGTAAATAACTGTAGATTTATACAATATACAATTTCACTGCTAGATGGGAGAAATTCTTACACACTGTATGTTTAAATGGTGCCAGTGAATCAGTGAATCAGTGAATTATAAATCAGTGAAATGATTTATAATTTGTGTCTGTACCTGGCTGCCCCCACCATTACCTAATCGTTTGAAGGTGATCCAAATACAAATTGCTGAACAGTTGCTATTAGAAGTTAAGCAACAGTGCAGCAGCATGACAAACCAACAAGAAATAAAAAAAATAAAAAAATATTTGCAATGAAACTAATTTGAAACGACAACAGAATAATTTCATTTGGGGTGCGTCCAAAACAAAACCACAGCTATTTGTGTCTGTTTTGTGTTTGTGTGTTTTTGTGTTGCTTGGGGCTAAAGGAGAAGGAAGAGGTAAAGAGCTGGTCACGAAACAAGTTTTTTGGCAGATAAAAATGAGATTAATGCATTTTGCTGGAGGAGGGATGAGTTTACAGAGCATATATGTAGATAAAGGTTTCCGCTCATCTGTCTTGGCAGTTTCTCCCACTACTTTTATATTCTCCTCCTGACTTTTTGGTGAACTCTCTCTGCTCCCTCCCATCTTGTGAGAGCTGAGGAAAACTGTATTTCGGCAAAAAGAGCGGAAAATAAGGTTTTTCAGACTCTCTAGTGGTCTTTTTTATTCATTTCTCAGTGAGTCCCAGGCAAAGCTCTCCCTCACTTTCCCTCATTGGTGGACGGGAACTTGTCTCTTCCCTCCTTCTAATCTATGATACTGTCCTCTCCTGTCCTCCCCTCTTTACTCATTTCACCTCTTATTCTCCTATTGCTTCCTTTATTTTCCTCCATTTGCTCATTTCTTCTCAGTTCCACTCACTTCCTTTCCTCATCGCTCACCTTCTCACTTGGAATATGCCTGAAAATGAGATGATGTAAGAAAACCCTCTGCATTTGCAAGAGCAGGCTTGAAGCCAAACAGTGATCCCTTATATTTTATTATTATGTCTAACCATCCATCGCTCGTAGAATTGGGATTAGTGAAAGTAAAAAAGAACAAAAGAACGATGGCAGTGTGTTAACTTCCATGGATATACCCCTGAGCCAATGGTGCAATATATATTCAAAGATCAGCAGCTTCTTTCTACAAATCTGATTTGTGAGAAAAGTGAGTTGATCACCTGAGAGATATGTATCCCGCTTAATGCCTCTGTTGTGGCAACTTTACTCGCAGAGGGGGACAACTGGTGGGAAAAAAGGATTCTTTATATCCACCTCATTGTGGATGCATCAAGATTTCCATTGACTTGTGCAGGCAGATCTTCTCCCTTGATCCTCAGAAGTTATCCCTCTGATGCTTTTATATTTTCAAGTCTCGACTGAATTGCCGCTGATAAGCACCACAATATCAGTTTGCTACTGTTGTTGTTGGACAATCCGGATATTTTTTGTTTATCTCTCAATACCTCAGAGACTATAGTAATAACAATGGCCAAAATTAGTATATAAATAAAAAAAAAGACGTGTCAGTGGAGAGAAACAAATGATGAAATAGCGCTTTATTTTTCTCTGGGCAAAAGGCGCTCGCCTCCAGTTGCTGTACAGGGAGATGGTTTCACTGAAAAATTAGGCGTTTCTAATGCCGGCTAAGCTCTTAAGCTGCTCATTTCTGATGCTTTCCTTACCTTGATTTTCTCTCTCTTTCTCTTTGTTTCTCTGCCTCATACTGTTCCTCACATCTGCTCTTTTTCCATTTTTATACTGTATCTCCCTTCCTTTACTTCCATCCACATTTCTCGTACTTCCTCTCTCTCTCTCCTCACGTCTCTCTCTTTCCCGTCTGCTATCTCTATCTTCGCTGCCCGCTGAGAGTTGTTGCGGAACGGTGGCTGTGAGTTCGAGGAGAGGACCTCGGTCAGGTTGAGGCAGCCATCCACACACATCCACAAATAAAGCTGTTTTTACAAAAGTCCCAAGACCTCGGCTTTCAGAGGCTCTGAATCTTTTGGAGGATCTTTCATTCCCAACAAACACTGCCTGACTTAACTAGGTCATGTTTCAGTACAGTTGAATTATGGCCTCATGAGATGGTGTTTGTCAAAGAGTACACAACAGCTCTACAGCCACTTGCACATTCAATCGGGAGAAAGTAATTTCACCACCAATCTCAGCCTAGAGGCCAAGCTGTCATAGAAGACAACTCATGGAACACTTCTATTACAACAATAGTCATCAACACTCGGCTTGGAGTAGTATTAAGTCCCCGAAACTTTAACTGTGGTGGCTTTGTGCCAAAGAAAAATGTATAGCTATTATGTTCCTGTTTTCAGTTGTGGCACATCTGGACTAAATGCACCTGAATGTTATGGAGAAAGCAATGAAATCAAACTCCAAAGCTGTTTACGACTCAGATTTAACACCTTGCCACTTTGCACAAAATCAAAAATCTTTTAACCCTGTTTCCCGCTGAGCTTTAAAAGTGTCAAAAGATGTCAGCTGACCAAAAAGTCCCCATCTCTGAATATCTTCATTTAATAGTCAAATTTAAAAATATATATATTTTTTTACATCATATTAGACAGATTAGCATTGACTCAGCAATGACTCTATGCCTAACCCGGCAGCAAGCACAGGCTCCTTATCAAGTGTGGACAGCCTTCAAAATAAGAAATAAAATACATTTTATTGTTTTTCTTTGTTTAAATGTGTACCCCTGCATTTATTACAAATATTAAAGTAACAGTATTTAAGTAACCATATAGCAGGTTGACAAAATATGTTAGGGATTACATTTTATGGCATGTATTCACTATTCTGTAGAGTTTGTTATGTAACGGACTGTAAGGCAGGGTGTTTTACCTTCCATGTAGCATTATGTTTTTCCCCTTGACTTATAGAGTTGGAACATAAAGTATATTGTTTCAATTAATAACTAAAAAAGGCACTACTATACTTTGAACCTGCAATATGTATATTGAATAATCATTTTAACAATAACCAGCAAAACTCCATGAATTATTTTTTTAAATAAAATAAGTCTGAAATAAAACATAAATCTGGGGGGGGGCAAATTAATAGATCGCCACACCCCTCCCCCCTGCTCAGCTAAATGAAAATATTCTCCCCTATTGTGATGGAACTAAAAAAGCAACAGTGGACATACTTGAGTGGAAAGCAATTGAGTCTAAGTTCAGGATGAGAAACTCCTTTTCATTACAGAGTTTCGTTTCCTCTGGCAACAAAGTATCAGTAGAAAGTGGTATGTATATATATAATAAAGAGAGAAAGAGAGAGAGAGAGAAAGGGGTAGTGGGATTTGAATGAAAATGGACATGTTAAAGAGAGGAAGGTGTTTTATCAAGTTCTCCCAAGGGTCACAGTTTTTCTCTGCTGCTCGTCCATGTGGCGGCACTGGTACCTTATGGCTGAGCATAGTAATGTTTGCGAGTTCCAGTGGGAATACATTGCTTCATCACATGCATGCAGGCACACACACACACACACACACACACACACACACAGGAAAGACATAACATAGAACAGTGCAGAATCCTGTTCAAAGGTTTTGTATGATTCTCCCTCCTATCAGCATTGGAAAAAAAGAGCGGACGGAGAAACTCAAAGAACCCCACCCCCTGAAAACTGTAGATGGATGGATGGAAGCACAGAAAGGGAGATGAAGGTGGGATAATGATGAACAGAGGGAGGACAGGAGCATCAAACTGTTGCGGCCGATGATGCGAGGTGCATTGGAATTTAGGCGCGAGAGGAAAGGAGAGGTCAAGAAGACAGGACTAAACGGACACTCTGGAAAAGTTAGCATGGAAAAAAAGGGAGAAAGAGACTGATTTACAGGGACAGGAGCTACAGTGTTTATCTTATGTAGTAAGTGAGTTACTGTATATAAAAACCTTTTTGTTTTTTCAAAAACATGAACTAAATTAAGGTTTTAGTGAGTGAAAAGCTTCTTGGATAACAATATTATAGGAATATTTTAGGAATGTATTAGTATTTGTCTAACTGTCAAACTGTGCTTCTGAGTCACCGAATTTTTTTTTCATGCCGTCAAAAAACATCAACAAAAAACTGAAAATGACTCTTTAAATGCAGCAACTTCGACAGGAAAACCAGATGGGGTTTAAAAAGCAGTGACAGTGTGTGTGAGACATTTATTTGAGAGACTAGTGCACAATTCAAGGACATCTAAACCACTTTTCAGCAGTTTTAAAAATGCACTTCTACGCTTTATCATCCCATTCCTACAGATGCATCATAACTTACAGTTCAAAAGTTTGGGCACCCCAAGTAAAAATCTGTATTAATGTGCATAAAGAAGCCAAGAAACGATGGAAAATGACAAATTAGACATTCGTATAATATGTCACAAAAAGTTAGATTTTAATTCTATTATTTACACTTTCAAAATAACAGAAAACAAAAAAATGGCGTCTGCAACTTTTTGGCCGCAATGACCAAAGGCACGTTTGGAGAAGAAAGGGCACAGAATTTAATGAAAAGAACTTCTGTTCAACTGTTAAGCATGGGGGGGGTTTCAATCATGCTTCGGGGTTGTATTGCAGCCAGTGGCACAGGGAACTTTTCACGAGTAGAAGAGTCAATAAAATTTCAGCAAATTTTGGACGCTAACTTGATGCCATCTGTGAAAAAGCTGAAGTTAAAGAGAGGATAGCTTCTAAAAATGACCCTAAACACACGTCAAAATCCACGGTGGATTACATCAAGAGGCGTAAACTGAAGGTTTACAAGGTATTAACTCTGCAGGGTGCCCAACAGATGCCATTTTTTTTGTTTTCTGTTGTTTTAAATGTTGTAAATGATGGAAATAAAATATTTTTGTGACATATTATACAAATATCTAATCTGTCATTTGATGCCATTTGGAGATTTTTTCCATCTTTTCTTGGCTTCTTTATGCACATTAATACAAACTTTTACTTAGGTCGCCCAAACTTCCGAGCCCCCCTGCACCACAAAAACTTGTTTTCATCCAGATTTCGAATGATTTCTTGATAATTTTGACAGAACAAAGAGTGTAGAGTCTTATAGAGTTGAAAACTTTCCTTTCAGCATCTGATTTTTCAGCCTAATAATTTTACAAAACTAATTGGCTGGAACCCCTGTTATACAGAGATAACGTTAAAAATGTGCTGCTAATGTCTTCTGGCTGAGGAACGGGAGCCAGAGACTAGTTAAAATCAGCATGAATATGGCTGAACTCTGTGTGAACCCTGACAACATTGAGGCTTTTTTTAAACATCCACTCTTGGGACCCAGATTTCAAAGAGTTCTTCTCAGGCCTCAAACTATTTTACTTCTTTGATTTGTGCTTCCCTCTGTCTCTCATATTTTATCCAAACACCTGTAACGAGATCTCGCGGATACATGCACACAAACACACTCAGAGGAAGACAGTACATGCCTGTATAACCTTTTTGTGAACCTCAGACAGAGAAAGAGAAATGACCAGACTGGCAGGTTGACACAGTTAAAGGTGATTCGATCAGCTACTTTTGACATTCACAGCAGGGTTCAAAAAGAATTTCCTTCACTCAAAACTATTTTATTGTCTTTCTTCCTTTCCAACCTGTCGAAACATCTTCATCAAAGACTCAACTCAGGACGAGCAAATCCATCAAACACACCTTACTCCCAGTATACAGTACATTCACAAAATAAACAATTGCTTCTCTGACCTCTAACTACAGTGGGTACGGAAAGTATTCAGACCCCTTTAAATTTTTCACTCTTTGTTTCATTGCAGCCTTTTTCCAAAAATCAAAAAAGTTCATTTTATTTCTCAGTAATGTACACTCAGCAACCCATCTTGACAGAAAAAAACAGAAATTTAGAAATTTTTGCATATTTATTAAAAAACAAAAACTGAAATATCACATGGTCATAAGTATTCAGACCCTTTGTTCAGTATTTAGTAGAAGCACCCTTTTGATCTAATACAGCCATGAGTCGTTTTGGGAAAGATGCAACAAGTTTCTCACATCTGGATTTGGGTATCCTCTGCCATTCCTCCTTGCAGATCCTCTCCAGTTCTGTCAGGTTGGATGGTAAACGTTGGTGGACAGTCATTTTCAGGTCTCTCCAGAGATGCTCAATTGGGTTTAAGTCAGGGCTCTGGCTGGGCCATTCAAGAACAGCCACAGAGTTGTTGTGAAGCCACTCCTTCGTTATTTTAGCGGTGTGCTTAGGGTCATTGTCTTGTTGGAAGATAAACCTTCGGCCCAGTCTGAGGTCCAGAGCACTCTGGAAAAGGTTTTCGTCCAGGATATCCCTGTACTTGGCCGCATTCATCTTTCCCTCGATTGCAACCAGTCGCCCTGTCCCTGCAGCTGAAAAACACCCCCACAGCATGATGCTGCCACCACCATGCTTCACTGTTGAGACTGTATTGGACAGGTGATGAGCAGTGCCTGGTTTTCTCCACACATACCGCTTAGAATTAAGGCCAAAAAGTTCTATCTTGGTCTCATCAGACCAGAGGATTTTATTTATCACCATCTTGGAGTCCTTCAGGTGTTTTTTAGCAAACTCCATGCGGGCTTTCATGTGTCTTGCACTGAGGAGAGGCTTCCTTCGGGCCACTCTGCCATAAAGCCCCGACTGGTGGATTGCTGCAGTGATGGTTGACTTACTACAACTTTCTCCCATCTCCCGACTGCATCTCTGAGCTTAGCCACAGTGACCATTGGGTTCTTCTTTGCCTCTCTCACCAAGGCTCTTCTCCCCCGATAGCTCAGTTTGGCGGACGGCCAGCTCTAGGAAGGGTTCTGGTCGTCCCAAACGTCTTCCATTTGAGGATTATGGAGGCCACTGTGCTCTTAGGAACCTTAAGTGCAGCAGAAATTTTTTTGTAACCTTGACCAGATCTGTGCCTTGCCACAATTCTGTCTCTGAGCTCTTCAGGCAGTTCCTTTGACCTCATGATTGTCATTTGCTCTGACATGCACTGTGAGCTGTAAGGTCTTATATAGACAGGTGTGTGGCTTTCCTAATCAAGTCCAATCAGTATAATCAAACACAGCTGGACTCCAATGAAGGTGTAGAACCATCTCAAGGATGATCAGAAGAAATAGACAGCACCTGAGTTACATATGAGGGTCACGGCAAAGGGTCTGAATACTTATGACCATGTGATATTTCAGTTTTTGTTTTTTAATAAATATGCAAAAATTTCTAAATTTCTGTTTTTTTCTGTCAAGATGGGTTGCTGAGTGTACATTACTGAGAAATAAAATGAACTTTTTTGATTTTTGGAAAAAGGCTGCAATGAAACAAAGAGTGAAAAATTTAAAGGGGTCTGAATACTTTCCGTACCCACTGTATATCGGACCAGAAACAAACTGCTTTCCTCAGCTAACATACACACTGTGGCAGCAGGGGAGCGTAGATTAACTGGATTTTGAGAAGGATGGATTGATGTTGGTTGTCAGTACAGCTAAAATTAAAGCTGGCAATAACCCTTTTAGAATGAGACCGGCTCTACCTGGAACCTGACACCCAAACATTTCCATGATACCACACATTGGTCACACATTCAGTCAACACACACACGCATGCACACACAAACTCACTCACGGTTAAACATTAGTATATTCTAGTACATCCCACAGGCCACGAAATCACGGTGGTGGTGATGGCGCAGTAGATATGACACTTGCCTTTGGTGTGGGAGACCTTGGTTTGATTCCCACTGCAACACATCAACCAGTAGGTCTCTGAGTGAGACACTTAACCCCTAGTTGCAACCTCTGATATACAGTATAGCAACTGTAAGTCGCTTTGGATAAAAGTGTCAGCTACATGACATATAATTTAACAGTGGTTGGATTTAATTTGTTATGTAAAACGCACCTCCCAGCCTGGAAAAGACACACTAAAGTCTTCCCTCATTATGGTCTGGCATGGTGGTGTTGAAATTAAAGTGTGAGCATGAAACCTTGAGTGTGCATACACTGAGAATGGAGACATCTTGTCTTGTAGTACAACTTTTAAAATAAGAAATATTTGCATATTCAGAGAATCTTGACTTTTAAAAGGGGGGAGAAGTAGTTTTAAGAATTTCTAATTGAATAATCAACCTTTCTGTAAAACAAAAAAAACACATCTGACAAAAAACAGTTATTAAAAACAAAGCATTTATTATTTCTCAAAACATCTGGAGGGGACATAGTGAGGGACAGACTGGAAACGGGAAGAGAGACGGGGGGTATGACATGCAACGAAGGTCCCAGGTTGAAATCTAACAGGAGCTTTCAGTAATAACCAATAAACTAACCAATAGTCTACTTGTCAAAAACCAAAACAAGCAAAGATCATAAACAACAACAAAATGTATATTATGATGAAGAGGTTGCCATGACAACTGTGCATACCAGTTAACTTACACTATTGTTAAGCTTTTCATTCTTGGTTTACCAGCATTTATGTGTTCCTCCTTCTCTTTCTTTGACATTACATGCTGTCTGTTTTATCATTACTATGCCTAAATGTCTAATTCAACATCTGCTCAAAGAGCAACTTGAAAATAACCAAAAACAAAAATTAAATAAAGTTAAATATTTGTGTACCTGTAAATTTTACAAGGCAGATGCATTCTATCTGGTCAAATATGGCAGCTGTTCTGACACATCACGTTCTCCCAAAACTGTTCACCAAAATCAGTCTAAATACATTTTGAGCAAGAAAATAGACCGAGCACTTCACTTCATTTGTACTAACAACGCCTGGTTGTAATATTTTCTAACAAAGTCTAGGAAACGCAGCAAGTTACATCATCATAAAATATTTGCTCATCAATATGATCTAATTCTTGAAATTCAGTTGTCATTATTAAATTAAGTTTTACATCATCTGTTTAAGGCAAACAGCTTAATAAGTAAAACACACACTGCTAAAAAGCACATAGATGCAAACAAATTAGAAGACACACTTCCAACATAACTATCAAACCCCTAGGCTATACAGCTAATGGGCGTCCTCAGTCTCCTCTACAAGCTGTCTTTCTTTTGCTACCACGGGACAAGATTAACACACACGTATGCCTTCATGCGCAAACACACACATGCCTTACCGCAATTGCTGCTATCGGCAGCAGTCTAAATGCCAAGTCACCTAACTAACCATGCAGAACTAACGCTCTGCACTGACATACAGCTATCCATAACAAAAGGGCATTCAAACACTTATTGTGTGTGTGTGCAGGTATTAAGATTTAATGTGAAGTCACATTCCACATGCACACACGCACACACACACACACACACACACACACACAGGTGTCTGGGCATGTGTGACCTACAGACATAAAACACCAAGAGCACAACAATCGATTAAAATACATCACTAACTCCTATATACGAGGCTAGAGCTTGTGCATTTGTTTTTTAATGTGTATGTGCACACAGTATGTGTGTGTTGTGATGACTTGTAACAGTCTAGCAGGCTTCAGGACAGAGGACAGAACCTCATTGAGGTGATTCTGTCTACGGGAGGAGAAGTTTGAATCTGGGTCTGTCCTAGTCTAGGACTATACTTTAAATAAATACCATCACATGATTTTAAAGATGTTCCTGATGTTGAAGGGCAGTCAGTCAAACTGGGTCCTATTCACATATTTTTTGTCCATTATGACTATTGGTTATAATAACATTTTACACACTACCTTCATTGTAGAGAATGCAAAAAGTGCTCTGCAATTGCTAGAGATAAGTCAAAGAGACGGTGCTCTGCATTTACCATGGCAACGGTACAATTACTATTAATTACTATTTAAATTAAGTTATTTTGGAAAGCTAGAAGCTGGTGCTCCTTACCCTGATCAATGTTGTTCTGATGGTGTTGGTGGTCATAATTTTTAAGGTGGGTGGCTACACTAAAGAGGAAAGGGATAAAAGTTATAAAGTTAAGATTGTTGCATAGAATTGAACAGTATGAAGGAAAATGATAAAAGAAGTGTGCTAGAAAATGAAATGTTGCATCCATGGCTGCCTAGAGAAATGTGGCTTGGGCAAACTTTAGAACTACAACTGGTGAGGTTACTTTAAATGTAGTAGTCTGGCAGAACTTCACTGGCCTGATAAGCTGCGAAAGAGCTAAATGTTGATATATACACTTCTCTCTCTGGAGGCAGCAACACCACAGCATCGGTTAAATTGTAAAAAGTGAGGAAAAGTATTTTAAGTCTGGCTCTGAAATGGAACACTGAAATTAATCATTAAGGGCCAGATTTATAAATACGTTTTTTGCAATTAATATCTGTAGACAAACATTGGTATATTGGAATTTTATCATAAGGCTCATCTTTACAAATGAGGCCTCTGGCGCCTGTGTGTGAAACGTACTCCTAATGAGTGTCCTAATTTGTGGCAGCAGTAATGAATCCAAATGTGAGAAACACAACATAATATCAGCTATTTAGTGGAGGCTTTTAACCAAAGCTCCTTGCATTACAGCAAATGTATAAATATGTTTTGCATGAGAGACCCCAGTGGGAATTAAAAAGGACCATTAAGAATGTGGGTCAGTGTTTGTTTTTCACATACAGTAGATCCTTTTGATCTGAGATAGTTTGTATTTAAGACCCCTTTAT
This sequence comes from Etheostoma perlongum, assembly GCA_026937815.1. Lineage (NCBI taxonomy): Eukaryota > Metazoa > Chordata > Actinopteri > Perciformes > Percidae > Etheostoma > Etheostoma perlongum. Next base: position 8,482,237 of record CM049384.1, on the reverse strand, counting down.
GGTGCTACAGTTCATAAGGTACATTTTGTTATTATTAAGCTCGCTAGGTTAAAAGGATTTATTTTCCACAAAAATGTTTGTCTCTCAGGGTTTCCAATGTGGGATGTTGCAGCCAAACATCAGAGCCCCCCTACCTAGTAAACCTAACATTATCATTACAGCTTTCTTGTAAACAAACAGTTTTGTTTACATGTGGTGCACTTGACAAAATGCATTGAGTGTCATCAGTGAGGCCTAACAAAGGTGTTGAATGCATCTAACGCCTCATGAATCATTTCTAAAAAATAAAAAATAACAAGTTTAGCATAGTTTACCTCAGTTTTACAACTGTCATCTTCTTCTCTGCTTTTTATTGGCAGATTGCTACATTCCTGCCACCAAGAGTAAATCAGTGCACTAGTGTGAAACCATATAGCCCCTTTTAAGTTGACAGACATGACAGTATCATAAATATTGTCATATACTATGATAGATAAGATAAAATTAGATAAGATAGTTGAGGTAAATATAAAGCTCAAAGTGATGACAGTAAATTATTTTTGATAATTGAGTAGCCTTTTTGTTTAAGTCATTTTTTAAGCAGAATTGCCCAAATGTGCCCTATTTTGCTTCTGTACTATAAAAAAAAAACATTGACATTATTACATGCTGACATTAAATGGATTATTCAAGAAATAAATTAACAGATTTATTGATAATAATGAACATAACTGTTAGTTATAATTGTCTGTTTTCAAAACACTAGTGGTCAAAAACTACCCGGAGGTCCTTTATCCCCAACCCTGTCCTCTCATCCTAACTGTTATCTGCAGTCTCAGATATATTTAAAATATGCTCTACACACTTCACATTTCCAGTCACATCTTGTATTCTATCCATCTCTAACAAGTGGCAGCAGTAGTATTCAGACTATATATCATATTCTTTTTGTCATCTGTCATCATACTCAAAGCATCTTTTGCCGATTTGTTATCTGGGAGTCATCTGGTATGCTGTACAAAGGCCATCTCTCCTTGGCTGATCATTGAGACAAATGTCCTGTATGTGCATATGTTCTTGGCTATAAAAGGATTCAGATTCAGACTTTGTAAATGCGTTTTGTTGTGTAACATCACAGAGAACACAAAAACATTTCCCTGCACTCTATTCTTGCCAAATGCCAACAGTTAACATATTCTATTGTATCGTATTGTGCAGATTGGCGTTAGATCTGCTGGACATATAGTTTTTGCCAAAGTACCACAGACACAAGCTTCAGATCTTTAGACCCACTCTATACCGTTAAGGCTGTATGAATATTTTAAGCATAAGGACTTACTATTCCAGACTAGACATCACAATAACAAGGGTAAAAGCTGCACATTCGTAACTTAGTCTTTTTCTTATTTTTATGGTCAAGGCCAAAATGTCAAAACATTGATCCGCAAACCTAACGAGAAAAGGTCGCATCACACTTTTGTACTTTAGCTTTTCTACAAATTTACTTTGTAGGTTTTACAAGTAGCTAGATCTTTAGTATGTTATTTGTCCTGTTCACTGCTGAACACAGTGGGACATTTCTGTGGCTCTAAGCTTTGAATGTTTTGTTTAATAAGCCTCAGGACCAATGCAACAGTATCTTTACACAGTTTGTCACAACATGAAATGGTCTGGACTCAGAATGCACCAGCATAAACTTTCAGTCCTGTTATTTTCATAGGCCTTTTGAGTACAGGTGCAGATGTAAAGAGACCACAGAAGTTGTGATTAGGAATGTTGTGGGATCCAAATGCACAGCTCCCCCCCTTTAGAAGGAAACTGTAGATTGCCAGGCAGCGAGCCAAACAATACTGATGAGACAGAAGCTTGGAGAGTGTGTGTGTGTGTGTGTGGGGCGGGAGGGGGGTGGGGGGGTAGAGGGAGAGAAGGAAAGAAAAAATACATACTCATAAAATCTTTTTTCTAATAAGCCAACAGATAAAATCTTTTTTCTAATAAGCCAACAGAAACCCAAGATTTCTTCCTTTGCAACTAAACCTAGTGCCTCAGACAATGTGATGGTTTGCATACACTTGGAGTTCCATCACCTAAGAGAAGAGTCTGTTAAAATATATTCAATTAGAAAACAACACTGAAACTAGGCCACGGACATTAGTAGGAATAAACAGTCACTTGTCAAATGTTTTTTTGGTGAATATCACGATCATTTGCTCCTGTGCCTGAATTGGACCAAAAAAGGTGCCGGTAGTCTAATTCAGCAGTTGCATGACATGATCATCGCATGAGTCTTGGATATATTTATACTTATACACGTGTCTTGGTAATATATCATTTTAAATGTGTTTTTTTATGCATTTCAATACATACATTCAGAGCTTGGCATTATGTTTTTTGCTCACCAGCAACCCTGGCTATTATTTTTCCAAAATTAGTGACAGAGAATTTTCACTAGCCACATTTTTTTGGGCATTTACAGTAATATTATTGTTTTGTTTGATTAAAGTTGATTGTGGTGTGTTACAATTTACCTGAAGAACTAGATTTACAACATTTATAAATGTGAACGACCACACAAATCAAAATGTAGGCATACAACGCCGCAGCTTGCTGGTCTTATGTGGCGGATTTGGTGTGGCTGTGGGCTTCCCATTGGATTAAAGGTGTATGTAAAATACAGATGATTGGGCAGTGGCTCTCAGCGTCAGAGCCGACGCAAAAAGCATCCTTCAGCGTCACCAACGATGGAAGTGGGGGGCTTTAGGGGCTGTATCCTCTCCGGGCGGTGGCTGCAGCCACTGCAGCTTTCACTTGGCAAGAACCTTAAACTTGTAAACAAAGCAGTTCCTGTCTGCAATGAGCCAGCGGAGAGCTTTTCACCTTTGCTGTTTCCGACTGTATTTGAAGGGAAATAAAGTATAAACAAACTAACCTATTTAATTAGACTCTCATGGGAATGTTAATATTTTTTTTAGCAACAAAGTTAACAATAAACGTTAATAGAAGGTCAAAATTGGATAAAATATGGACATCAAGACTATTAATACTGAATCTAAGAATATGGATTTATTGTACACAAAACAGGGGGACAATTACAGTTTAATGTAATTTGACCATTGTATTAAAAGATGTGTCTTCAGGTGTTTTTTAAAAGTTTCCACAGAATCCAAAGCTCTCAAGGCTAAAGGGAGAGAGTTCCAGAGCCTTGGAGCCACCACAGAAAAGGCCCGATCACCTTTAGTTTTAAAATATGTTCAGGGACAGATAAGAGGTCTTGGCCTGTGTGTGTGCAATAGATCCTGAATGTAAGCAGGATCTTGACCACGCAAGGCTCTATAAGTAGTGATTCAAATTTTAAAATGCACCCTAAAACCTATTGGTAGCCAATGAAGAGCCTTAAGCACCAGAGTAATGTGTGATCTCCTGCTGGTCTTAGACAAAAGTCTTGTTGCTACATCCTGTACAACTTGCAATTTGTGTGTGGATGAGTGGGGCGATCATAGACTGTATCAAAAAGAGCTGAGATAGCAAGACCACAACGCAATTGAAATGTCAACTTTGTTACACAGTTTTTCTTGACAACACTTTACTCACAATAGCGACGCTTGCTATGTGTACGTCCCGATTTAAAACATCAAAAGTGACATCTAGAGTCTTGACGCTAAAGGAGACTTTTAGCATGAATAATAAACGTCAAAGGACGCCAAGGGTCCCAGCGCTAAATGAGACTTTTAGCATGAATGACAAATGCCAAAGGCACATGACCAAGCGTCTGTATTTTACGTGATGAGAGATGGAGAGTACATTGTCCTGTGTCAGGCGTTGGCACAGCGGCCCACCAATCAGGGTTGCAATAATATGTTTATCCAATACAATTATCCATGTAAACAAGGACATTTTTAGCTTTGTTTTCTCAGCGTTAAGCTGCTATGTATGTGAGAGATACAGTTATGCAGGTCTTTAGGGGTGCATACCTACAGTATTCAGTGCAGGAGCAGGCAATACACAAGTGACAGTTCTCATGTGGCCAAAAAACACAAGTGCGGTACTCAGTACTGTTAAGTTTCCATTTCCAGCACTGATTGGCCCCAGTCACAGATCTTTCTAATTGGAATAATCTTGTCCTCAGTACACCACATCTGAAAGGAAATGTAGTTTGTCAACATGACAACATTTTGGGGACAAGAATTGTTTTGGAGTGTTAGCAGAACAGCAATTCTGAGATTTAGAAAGTCTACTGTAGCTTTTAAGTACAACGATGCAAACACAGACAGCTGTCTTATCTGTAACACACACAACACTTCTCTTCACACACACAGTACTTGCAAATCCATACACAATTAATTTTTACTCATGCTCTCTCTCACACATGCACGCGCACGCACACACACACACACCTACATGCGTGGCCCTGGACCCCATGCCAGTTGCAGCTGTGCTTTCACAGAGGAACAGCAGGACCGGAGCGGGGCTATTTCAGGCTGCGGCGGCCAGATTGAATTAAAGCCGGATTAATCCCTGCAGAATTTGTGTCATTCTTCCAAGCAACACTAAATCCAAATCAAATTATATAACCCGCCTCCCGCTGCCACCACCATCCATCTATCCACTGTACTGTAGCAGTCAGCCTCAAGTGTGCGCATGTGTGTATATATCACTGTTTTCTCCTCTCCTTTGCTTTCCTCCTCCCTTTTTTATTCCTCATTCTCAACCATATAATCTATGTGTCCCCCACTCTTCCCTCAACCAACCTTTTGCTCCTCTCCAGCTGTGACTGATGGGAGGGAAGTTAATTGATGGTGACAGCCTCTAAATCCAGTAGAAGAATCGTTACATGAAAGAGGACTTTGGGACGGTCATTGAGTTCAGTCAACTTAGTTTTTTTGCAACACTGAAAACTGAAGCACACAATCACTCATTACAATTAATCACACAGAAAGAGACACACACAGACAAATCATATAAAACAACAGGACTGGACACACCTACATCTGGATCTTGGCCATCTGGCATTGTTTCAAATGGCATTTAAAAAGGAAACATCAGGTTTTGGGGAGAATGAACGTCATCATAAAAAGACACCACGTTCATTTTGTATGGCAACATTTCAAACCATGTTGACTGGTGCATGGGTGCTTGATATTTTTTCTGAAATTTCAATTTGAGAATAATCAGCAACCATTGATTATGTTACGTTATGTGCTGTGGTCTGCAACCTGCATCAAGCCTGTTAGAATCCCAAAAAGCTTTTTTATTTGAGCTATGTTTATGTGTGTACTGTTAGTTTGGATCGGGTTTTAGCCTAAAACTTAAATATTATTAATAAAAAATAAGAATGATCAATAGTGTTATGAAGTATTAATTTCATTATAAAAAAATACAGACATTGACAATATTGTATACTGATTACTATAATTTTTATGTTGTATCAAATATGATACAAAATAGCAAACAATAAGTAACAATAAGTGAACACGTTTTCTCCAGAAATACTGAGCTAGATAGTATCCGATCAGATACCAAAAATGTACAGACATGTACTGTAGTGACGCATGAGTTTTTTTCCATGGAAATGAATGAGGCGCACTGTCAATGAACATTGCCGCCTGACAGCATGCTAGAAATAACCATTACGGGACCACATCAACGGTATTGAATTGAGTGTATTGTATATATTTCATCTGAAATGAATATAACATCTTTTTATTTATTGAATAAACCCTGAATGTCGTTGTTGTAAAGTTAGTTTGAAAAGAGAATGAAAGTAAGAGAGGTATCAGCAGGGGACTGGGTCTACTCAGTTTGTCCTGTTAGCGAGTCATTACGGGGTTTGCACTTAAATCACACCCCCTGCACCGCTCTAATCTGGGAAATGTTAATCTTCAATCCCCTGAACCACTTAGTAAATCTGATGAAAATTCAAGAACCACTTTTTATCACAACCACACAAACTTACTCAGATTTGCACTGTTTGTATGTGTGCTTTGAGGGATAAAAAGAGTTTCTGTGATTGTAAGTTGAGTATCATGTGATGTGTGTTTATGTGTGGGTGGTTACATTTGTAAGTGCGTGTGTGACTTCGTCCTCTCTTTCTCCGTTTGATAAACGTATGGGAGCTTTGAAGAAAGAGTGAAGATGCGTGAGAGAGGACCTGGAAGTGAAGAGAACAGCAGCAGCTGATGACATAATGCTGGGAGATGAGTTAATTTCCTGACAGGACTGACATACTAACGAGAAATCTTGCACTCTCTCTCACCCCACCCACCCCACCCACACACACACACACACACACACACACACACACAAAAACTCACACGTATGCCAAACTCATAATTTTCTTCCTCGGCATAATTTCACATCTTATTTAGCAACACTGTAACATGTAACAACATGTAACATTTGTGAATTTAGTTTTTTTTTTAATAAAAACATGTTTTTATTTCTCAATGTTAGTTAACAAAACTCAGGTAACATGTCAGTTCAAATATTACATATGACTAGGGAGCACTGCACGATATGAGGAAAATATCTATTTGCAATTATTTTATCTAATGTTGCAATTGCTCTATGATTCACGACTTTGGAGGGAATGATCATTGTTTCATCATTATTGTGATTTTCCTTGAAAAATATACTAAAATGATCACGGTGTGATTTTTGCGAGGATCTATACCACACCAAAAGTGGATTTTATGTGACTGATTAAAAGATATTACATTAGTCCATATTGTGGTTTTGATAAAATTGTGATTAATTGTGCAGCCCTACACAAGACTATACTGCCATACCTCTGTGAGGTTAGGCACAACATAGCACTAAGCTAAACGCTACCATGGGTTGCTTACATGCTTACAATCACAGTGCTAATTTTTATGATATTCACTATGTAAGTTTATTGTGTTTGCATGCTAACTTTTGCTAATGAGCCGAAAGTTAACTGAGGTTGATGTGAATGTCATTAGTTTTGCAGGTATTACGGTCATAAATAAAGAACTGTAAAAATCAAATGTCGACCGGATGGTCTTGCTAAAGAAAAACTAAGGTTATCATCTGGACACCATGGATAACTGTACCAAATTTCACAGCAGTCAATCCAAAAGTTTGACTTTCAGTTAATGCTACAAATGTCAAAATGCAAAGTCAGTGGACCCCTAAAGTCAGCAGGCTTCATCTTTTGGGACCATCTGTGCTAAGTTCCATCGCAATCTCTGCTGTAGTTGTTGAGATGTTTCAGTCCAGACAGAAAGTGGTGGGTGGACCGGCCACTTTACCATCAATGGCGCTAACATGGCTAAAAATGTCAAACAATATCCAGCCCTCCTCTCTTGGCTGTATTTAAACCCCATGCAGGGTGTTGTTTGTTGCTCCGGGACTTAACTCGGCTGTAGTGCCAAACAAAAAGTTAAAAGTGATGATATACAGAGGAACAGCAGAGGAGAAACATAGATGGGTGTGTCAGAAAAGGGAGCTGCTGATGAGAAAATTATAAAGACATGACAGAACGAGAGAGAAAAAGAGTTGATAAAGTGTCTTGTCTTTTCTGGCGTACGAGTTTCTCTCTGGCTAAATATTCCTCTTTTTGTTTGTTGGCATGAGCGATAACGGTAGGAGGTGGTCCAAAAAAGATGTGCAGGAGAGACGGGAGGAGCGAGAAAAAAGGGGAGGTAACGACTGAATTGTTAAACTTAACGCTATTGTTCCTGAAGCACAGGATAAAACTCTGAGGCAAACAGAGGCAAAGGAAAGAAACCCAGAAATTTAAATAATAATAAATTAAATATAGAAGAGGAGATTGCTAAATATTTTTTACGTGTTATGATAGTCCACAGTACTGTTCTCTGTCCTATCTCTTTAAAATGTTCCTCATCTCTCGGGGCAAGCAGACAAGAAAAAGAGTGAGGAATGTAGGAAGAGAAACAAGATAGGAGCAGGAAACGGTGTAGCTGCAGGTAAAAAAGGATGAGAGGAAGACAAAAGAGGTCAAGAGAAAAGTTAGCGGAACAAGGTGAGAGAAGGAGTAACAGAAGAGGAAAAAAGGAGGTGGAGAGCAGGCAGTGCAACCCATCACCAGTCTATATCCACGACGTCCCACTTCCAAGATGACTCTTGTACTGCCAAAAATTCTGTCGGATTTCACTCTTTGCAGTTTTTGGTTGGCCCGTTACCATCCACTTTCTTAGTGTTAATTATATAATTTAATAATATTGTAATTAATTTTAATTTATGAGAACAATGGTTAACTGCTCCTCAAATCTCTGCAGGGTAAATCCAGACTGCTAGTGCTTTTTTTGCAGCGGCACCGTGGCTCCTCTCTGTGCTTAGCACCGCCCTGGACGATTGCGACTGGTTTCAAGAAACGGCAATAAACCCGAGCACGTTTTCTCCCCTCCTGGAATGCTGTGTGGACTAGCCAGACCCTATTTCGCAGGGCTGTGGATGAAGGTTTGGCAGTGTGAGATTATCCAACACCCAACCACCTTGTCTCTCTTTCTATCACCCTATCTCCCCCGTCAAGAAACAAGCCAAGAAGAATGAAAACCGAGGGAAACATGAGAAAAAGAAGATGAAGAGGGTGGAGATGATGCGGGGTGAGGAGGCAGCAAGGTGAGTTTGACCATACTGTATTATTGCTGGCCTCTATCTCCTTTTTCACACACAGGTGAATCCTGTGAGAATAAAGAAATACATTGCCCTCTATTTTCAGCCTATTTGTTAGAGAAGCCCTATTCTGTGTATCACTTTCTTTTTTATAATAAAACATCACAGGCCTGTTAGCACTACTGTAAGTATCAATAAAATATAGGAACAACAATTGTGTTTTTTTTTTACGCCTCATTCGTCTGAGCTACTGTGAGATTGCTTTTATGATTTTGGATCTAATTCACACTACAATACAATTTAGACCTTAAAACCATCCAAAGAGTAACATCACTAACAGTCATGTTAGTGATATTATTTTTTAGATGGTTTTGCACCTTTTTTAAGCATTACAATGTGTCTTATAATAAAATGAAAACTACAAAAGACACATTAAATGCAGATCCAGAGAATAAAACAGAGGCAAAGAGGCCAACAAAATAATATGATTCAATGGGGAAACAGTACATAATGAGTAAAACTGCAAAAGCAAATAATTCTTGTGTCAAATGCTAGAGTAGAATTATCAGAAATGAATTGAATGATCACAATATCTCTCAAAGAGAGGTCCAGTTGTTTATCGTGGCAGGTTTATCACACAGACATGGCCGGCAAATAGGCTTTTAAATAATAAGAAAAACACAGTAAATCTACAATTGCAGTTGGGCTCAAAAGTTTGGGCAGGTAAAAATTTGTATTAATGGGCATAAAGAAGCCAAGAAAAGATGGAAAAATCTCCAAAAGGCATCAAATGACAGATTAGACATTCGTATAATATGTCACAAAAAGTTAAATTTTATTTCTATCATTTACACTTTCAAAATAACAGAAAACAAAAAAATGGCGTCTGCAAAAGTTTGGGCACCCTGCAGAGTTTATAGCATGCACCGCCCCCTTTGGAAAGACGGTGTCATGGATTGTTCTCAATCATCATCTGGAAAGACCAGGTGAATCTTAAGGTTTTAAATGTCCAGACTCATCTGACCTTTCCCCAACAATCAGCACCATGGGTTCTTCTAAGCAGTTGTCTAGAAAACTAAAAATAGAAAATAGGCTATAAGAAGATAGCAAAGCGTTTTCAGATGTGAATATCCTCTGTTCAGAATGTAATTAAGAAATGGCAGTCATCAGGAACAGTAGAAGTTAAAGCAAGATCTGGAAGACCAAGAAAAATATCAGACAGAACAGCTCGCAGGATTGTGAGAAAAGCAAGTCAAAACCCACGTTTGACTGCACGATCATCCAGAAAGACCTGGCAGACACTGGAGTTGTAGTACACCATTCTACTATAAAGAGATACTTGTACAAATATGGTCTTCATGGAAGAGTCATCAGAAGAAAACCTCTTCTACGTCCTCACCACAAGAATTAGGGTTTGAAGTTTGCAAATGAACATATAGACAAGCCTGATGCATTGTGGAAACAAGTTCTGTGGACCAATGAGGTTAAAATACAACTTTATGGCCGGAATGACCAAAGGTACGTTTGGAGAAGAAAGGGCACAAAATTTAATTAAAAGAACTTCTGTCCAACTATAAGCATGGGGGGATCAATCATGCTTTGGAGTTGTATTGCAGCCAGTGGCACAAGGAACATTTCATGACTAGAAGGAATAATGGATTCAATAAAATGTCAGCAAATTTTGGACGCTAACTTGATGCCATCTGTGAATAAACTGAAGTTAAAGAGAGGATGGCTTCTACAAATGGATAATAATCCTAAACACACCTCAAAATCCACGGTGGATTACATTAAGAGGCGTAAACTGAAGGTTTTGCCATGGCCTTCACAATCTCCTGACCTCTACATAATTGAAAATCTATGGATAGACCTTAAAAGAGCGGTGCGTGACAGAGAGCCACAGAACTAGAAGACTTTTGTAAGGACGAATGGGCAAAGATACTTTAAACAAGAATTGAAAGACTCTTTGCTGGCTACAAGAAGCGTTTAAAAGCTGTGATACTTGCCAAAGAGGGCAGTAGAGGGAATTAACTCTGCAAGGTGCTCAAACTTTTGCAGATACAATTTTTTAGTTTTCTATTATTTTGAAAGTGTAAATGATGGAAATAAAATCTAACTTTTTGTGACATATTATACGAATGTATAATCTGTCATTTGATGCCATTTGGAGATTTTTCCATCTTTTCTTGGCTTCTTTATGCACATTAAAACTAATTCTTACCTGGGATGCCCAAACTTTCGAGCCCCACTGTACAGTACTTCCACCTGAAAAAACACTAGCTATTCAATGTGATGTCAACATGTCTTTCATTCCACCCATGTCAGTTTGTACACAGAAAAATACACAAAGAGGAGAGGTGAGGAAAAGACATATCAAAAGAAAAATGAGAGAAAGAAAGAATGCGTAATCCATGTGGCTACTTTATAATTAGCTGACAAAGCTGACAAAAAACCCAGCAAGTGACTGAAGCATTAGATTAGCATTAGATTAAACAACATTCTGTATTTAACAGCCACGACGGCACGCTCCAGTGCTCGGGGAGTGCAATCACAAAACCTCACACACACACACACACACACACACACACACACACACACACACACACACACTCATGTCAAACAAGTATGTAGGCATGCACACACCAACCCTAACCTTCCATGGCTGCCACAGCGCTGCTCCACCACTGGCTCTTGACAACAGTCTAATTGGTAATTATTCACATACTCCCCTCCTGGGAACCAGAAATCCTAATGAAACTGCTTCGGTGTCTGGTGCTCAGACAGGTCTTTAGCGTGCATACACCCACGCAGGAACACACAGAAATGGGCTTACAAGTACAAACACACACACACACACACACACACACAGCAAAACTCGGGGTGCGTAAGAGGTCAAGAGCTAAGTCAAAGCGTACGGACCGATAAAAATCAGACCACAAGTAAACAATAATTAACTTGAGTGAGACTTTGTTGGTGACTAATAGAAAATGATGCATGCATGAACTCCGCATGAATGGTGCTTTAATTACATGTTTGGTGGCTTACAGAAAATCTTGCTTCTCCATGTTTTCCATTTTGCATTGGTTTTCTAATGTCAAATCCAAGATAACAACATTTGAATGAATGAATATGCTTCTATGGTAAAGTCCTTTTTGCCGCTACAGATTATGAATGGTATGGATTATACATATCTTATAAATATATGCTGACTGTCACACACCCCATTTCACTAATGCCTGGCATTAGTGTCATTTCTTCTACATCTCAGAATGTGAGAAGGTTGGCAGCCATTTTTAGTTCCAATACGATGGCTAAAAGGGGCCCTGCTGATTGCTGTCATATTATAATCAACTTATTTGCATATCATCAAATTTGATGAGGTAGATTACTTGGCACCGAATCCTGCGACTTATAATATCAGGGTGGATGATGGCAGGAGCCAGAGAGAGGGTATGAGATTGGCAGAACGACAGCTGTGAGAAAATAGCTGGGGAAAGAAAGTACAGAAACTGGAAAAGTTGACTTTAACTTCTCAAAGACAAGCGGGCATTCATTCTGCCGTCACTCAAAAGAAAACTCAGAGAATATAGAGGAGGTTACTGTGAGGGGAGAGAATCAGTATTGTCAACCACAAAAGAATTAAGAAATATGACAAAATAAACGTTTACCTTGAGGAAGACTTCTGCGTACAGATGCACTTTCCAATTATTAGTTTTCATACCAAGTGTCAAGAACAAAATGTGTTCTTCTTCTTGTAAACTCTTTAACTTTCACTCTGCACTTCAGGGGGAAATATTTAACAAGTTCCCCAAATTAAACATAAAAATCCTCATTTGAAATTGACATTTAGGTACAACAATGACTTGTAATAGGTTTTCGGTCATACTGCTGTCCTCTATAGACTCTTTCTCAGTATAACCACGTCACACTATTTACTTTTTTGCATGTTGTATTTTTTTCCAGCCGTTAAGACAAGTTAAAGAGACAGGTACACATCTTAAAAAGTGTAACTTTTAAGGAACTGGTTTCAACTTTCTAATTTTAGAAGTTTCTCTATTTTCTCTATCAGCCTGTAATGCTACATCTGATCTTCAGAAATTCTGAAATAAAATACTTTATTATTGAGACTAAAATTTTTTTTGCATATTTTGGGGGATTTCATCATCTCATAAAATCAAATTTGGGGGATTTAATAAGATTAATCAATCCAATTATCCAATAATTTAACATTCTGACTGATTGTTAACTCTTTTTTAAGATAAATTTTTTGACTGTTATTGCCTTTATTGATAGGACAGATTAAGTCAGGAAAGTGGGGGAGACGGGGGGGGATGACATGCAGCTAAGGGCCGCAGGTCGGAACCAAACCAGCGGCCGCTGCTACAAAGACTGAGCCTCTGTACATAGGGTGCCCGCTCAACCAGGTGAGCTCACCAGGCGCCCCCACAATTGTTAAGTTTAACTTTTAAATTTGAACATAAGACTTTTACATTTAATTGAGTATTTATTTTTATTTTCCTAGCCCCAACTCAAACCAAGAAAAAAAAGCATCAGCCTCAAAATTATTTCACTGAGCAGAATTTGCAGGTTTATGCCTGCCGGCAAATGCAGCAGTAGTAAATACATGGAAGGTGCCAGTGTCAGCTGGCCAAGACCAAGTCCGGTTCACAACATTTGTCAAACCATCCCCCTTTCTCTATCCCATATTGTCATTGAGAATAGGGCTACTATATGATGAGATTAAAAGTGTAATGAAAATGAATTATTGATGCTATAACCTACAGTAATCCTGAAGTTTAACCCTGCTAAATTGTACATGAGGAGAATGTATGTGGGTTATAGGAGGTAAAACATATTCTGCATCAGCTCAAAACAATATGAAGTTCCTAAATAATAGAGGAGCCTATAGGCAGGCTGCAAACAAAAAAATTAAAACCTAACCTCAGTGAAGAGGGGGAGGTGAGAAACTGAGAGAAACATAATGGGGAGACAAAAGAGGATGGCTCTCAGAAAAGCAGAACTAATATCAGAATTCTACTTTGCATTTGAATACCAATGAAATGTTGGATATTAATTAAACAGAAGCACTGGGACCATACATGACAACAAGAGTCTAAACTGCTGTTAAGATCAAACAAATAGCATGAACGCAGCAACACATCTGGTCCTCCTCTGACTGACACGCAGATTCCATGACATCTCCCAGATGTCTGAGTGACTATAAGAGTCATACCGAACGCACACACGAAAACACACAAAAAAACAGATGAATCATTGTGTCATTCATTACCCCTCAGGGCGCCATCCTCTGCACCACGGAAATGTGGCGGATTCCCTCTTTAATAAATTGTGGAGTCTGCTGCCATTAATATATTTATATCTGCTTATGCACCTTGTTGAAAGCACATCCAGGGAGATTTCAAGCTATATGAGCTTATTTCTTATCTACTAAGACAACGGAGCATGCCAACCCCCCTCCCCTTCCTACCCCAACACCCCCCCCCCTCCTCTATGCTCATCTCCTTCCCTCTATTTTTTCCATTTCTCCACACTGCAGAAATGGGATTTGAGAGTTTGGGGTTCACACGGCGGGCAACGAGTCTTGAGGACTAAAAGTTTCTGTTCCGTTTCAATCGTTTAGTTTGGGAAAGTTTGAGCGAACCCACTCACAGCCTGGAGACACACAATATGATAAGAAGGCTGGCTCATATCTGATAACCAGTTGCATAAACACAGAGCGAGGGCAGCCTACGCCGGCTGATGCAACAGAAATAAAGCAACTTGTGTACCACAGCTTATAAATACCAGCCTTGTGTTCATATATAATGCCACTTCATTGTCTTACTGCCCAAGCTGAGAGACATGCGAACACACCCACCTTCTTTCTCTCTGTAGCTCTTCTTCTTTCCCTCTCAGACTGAAAAGTTCCAGAAGTATCATAAAGTCATGACCAACCTGAGGAGCTTTTACCAACATGGTCAACAACCCAGAACCGAGAGTTGCAGTGTCTTACCTGGGAGCAAGAACAAGTCAACAACTATAATTAGTTCAATTTAGGCTTTCAGCAAACATCCCCTTAATAATACAATCTGAGGTTCTTACTTTAAGAATTTTGCTTTTCACAGTTGCTTTGGAGTGTGCCAGAGCATTTGACACATGTTCATCAAGGTTAAATTAGCAAAACAGTTTAGACTCAAATAACCATTCAGGATAACATAGAGAACTATAAAGAAAAATTAAGTTGGAGAGTATCACTGAGGTTATGTTTCACTAAAATCTGTTTTCTGAGAGAGATTTAGGGCATATATAATATGTACAGTTCTGCGTATATGTTTTTTGTATTTGTGGTTTTAGGAATTTTGGTCTGGCTCATATTTTACATCATCTTTTGTTTGGTTTGATATTTTTGCCAGTAGGCGGTTGAGTTCTTTGTTCATTTTGAGAAATGTTTGTTATTAATTTCAGATTTGTTTTTTTTATTTCTCATTTTTTAATTATTCATAATTCATTTTATTATGATTATTTCCTTTTATTCAGTGCATGACATCAGACATTGGTCTGTACAGTTTTTGTCTGACATTAGTGTGTTAGGAAGCACCATTGCAACCACAGGGACTGGGAGTATGAGGATTTATTTAACGGCCCTTTGTCTGACCCCTGTGGTTTAAATGGTCCTAGACTCATAAACCAAAAGCATCTTAAGACTAGATTTCCTCATGCAGCCAGCAGTGATGATGAAGCATCACCTTCACCATGTCTGCACTGTATGTATCATTGCCGGGTTATTCTCCTGGCTTAGTCATGTACTGTGGTTGTTGTGAAGTAGGGTGACAAAGAGGGAGGCTTTGTTTGTGTTCATGTGTGTGAATGTGTATGCCTGTCTGTATGAATACCCACAGTGACATTTACTCAGCAAATTCCTTAGAGACAAGTGTATGGAGTGTATGGTGGCTTCACTCTGGTTCCACACTTTCCTGTCATGGGAATTATTCCAGATGTGGTGTATTAAGATCAAAGGAAGAGCGGTGAGAGAATCTCTAGTGCTTTAGGGGAAAAAAGAGGAAGCTGTGTGTGTGTGTGAGAAAGAGAGAGAGACTGAGAGAGGCAGAGAGAGACAGAAAGAGAAAGACAGTCATGCCACATCACTGTTTTGTTTAAAGTGCCTGCTTCTTCACTTGCATACTATTTTCTTTACTATTATATATTTTACTTGAACCACTAATGGTTGAATGTAACTTAGTACATTCTTTTACAGTACATAAATACAGGTATTTGCTTTTCAGTGCTTTGATTGTATAATTCTACTTGAATACATTTTAAAAGGAAATGTTGTGTTGTTTTTACTTTTATTTTACAAGTTACTTTGCAGATTTGTATTTTTTTATATTCTATTTTTATTTTTTTATAGAAATCTATTAATGCTTTTACAAAATGATACATTGTTACATTATATACATTGATACATTATATTAAACTTCCCAACAGTATGGAAAGTAGTCAAAATTAACTCCAACTAGACCAGCTACAACATATACAATTTGCTCACACACTCACACATCAGTAATAATAATTTAATAATAATACAGCTGGCATGGTTATTCTGCCTCAATAACAAGTACTTTTACTAACTCAATTGTACGGATATTACTTCTGTGTTTTTAGTAGATGACTTTGAATCAAGGATTTTCACTAATATATTTTTTTCCCATTACAGTAAAGGACATGAATACCACCTACCTTCCACCACAGACGAATGGATTTACTTCATATGGAGGTTGAAATAAGCAGGGTGACTTCAAAGAATGCTTTCAGCCATCGACTTGATATGTCAAGTGGAGGATATGTCTGTGGAGGAAAGTGAGAATTGTATGTTTTAGTATAGTCAAAAGCTGAATAATATAGCAATGCAATGGTCCACCAAGTGTTGGCTTGTGACCAATTAAAATGAAGCAATTTCTGCTTGGAACCCCTCATCACCAGTTGCAACCAGTTCAACCAAAGAGGTGGAACTGGTTGAAATAAAATTAAACAAAATCCAGAAATTGACAAAAAAAACAAATTTCTCAACCCCTCAGATTTAACCCCCCACTCTTGAAAAACACTGTACTTAGTTATGCCGCTAGAGTTTAGGCTAAAGTGTTTTTGTTTTAGGAGATTTCGGAAGTTTCTGTTTCTGTCAGCTGGATTTGGTGGTTGACACAGTCAAAGGCTGCATGTAACCATCTCCCCCACATCCTGCACAGAGATGGGGCTCAATAAAAATATTTATGACGCTATAAAAGTAGAAGAGTTGAGGAAGATACCATTTCGCTGAAGTAAGCTTCCCATCTGTTAGATGAAGAAATTCATTTCTTGCACTACCACGTGAGGGGCAGGTATGGTGGGGTGTGGATAGCTTTTGTCAATTGGTTATTCCAAACTTACTAGGGTGAAAGAAAGTGGGTTTCAGTTTGGAGAACTTTTTTTGCATGCACATGTAAAACACATCTGTATGCGGTTTGTGTTGTTTTTTCCACTTTTTAAACAGTATTGCAGGAAAAGCCTGCAACATAGACAAGTCTTTATTTTGTATTACTTTTTTTATTAATTGCATTATTATATGCTCTGTAGGACTTTGAGATTGCTGAAATGTAAAGTGAAATACAAATTAAATGTATTATTATTATTATTATTATTATTATTATTATTATTATTATTATTATTATTATTATTATTATTATTTAACAATACCCCACAGATTTGACTTGTCATTTCTCAAGAAATGGGCAAAATTAACATTTCTTATGAACACGTAGACTATTGTTGGAATGTGTGTCCTTTTTATTTTCATTCAAGAAGATATACGCTGTATGAATGTAAGAAGCTGAATGGCAGCCAGGCAGGTGGTGTCTGCAACAGAGGAAGCTAATGACCCTTTAAGGTTTCACCACAGGGGGTTTTGCTCACCGCTGCCTGCCTGCAGCACGCTGACAAGTCCACTACATTGGCCTGTGTGTGCGTTTGTGTGTGTGTCCTCTCTCTCCCTGGGTGCCAGTAGGAAGCAGAAGGTAGAATTTATTCTGAATATCGATCGTCTGGCATCTCTGTGGGTGTTCTGTGCTGTGGCATTCAGTTAGGGAGCAGAGATTGATGCCTTGTCAGTTTGTTGTCGCAGTGAGGAGAGAAGGGCTAACAATGCAACATAAATCTACAGCAGAAGGGTCACAAGGCGGGCAGAGGAAGAAATATAGACATGCGTTCTTGACTAATTTGTTGCCATATTTGTTCTCAAGTTTGTAACACTAATGTAGTGGCCCCTCAGCAGGTGCAGTTGTGGGAAATAGGCCACAAAGGGATTTTGTGTTGATACTTATCAAGCTATTATGCAAAAGCAACTTGATTTTTAAGCTACAAACCCTCTTTGACAGTGCACAAACTCAGTTTAGCTGACATGTTTTTAAATATTAATATTTATCTTCTTTAATGATCTAAGACCTCAGAAATAATTTCTTAAGCAGAATCACGAAGGAAAGGAAAGAGACATAAATTGAAGGAAAGAGACATAAATTGACACCCAAGGTGCCAGGAGAGTAATTAACAGACAGAAGGCAGACGCCTAGAATACATTTGTAAAAAGATAAACAAAATCAAGGTTCATGCACTTACACTGTGTTTCGGCTCAGAGAGTCTACTTTTGTAGGTAGCTCCAAGCTAACAAGATGTTTATTTACCTGTTTTTCTTATTTCCTTTTTTTCCTATTGTGAGGTAATTTACCATCAAACGCTAGATTGGAAGGGTTTTGCTTATATTGTAATGATCCTGAAAGCAAATATAACTGGAATATAGTTTATGTGTAACACTGGTGCCTTACATTCTCTTAGCCAAAAGTTTTCCAAATATTTCATCCGCTAAAAGTGCAGCTGACACATTAAAGAATGTTTTAACAAACCAAAAATCATTCCCCAAATGCATACTGTAATAAGCTGTTCTTTCAAAGAAAACATGTTTTCAAGATTTTCTGACCCTGATGCCTTGGATAACCTTCAGTAATCATTAAACTGAAAAAGTAATAGCTTAATTCACTGCGCTAAAAACCTTTGTGATTTACCTGAAGAACTTGGCAGCATTTGAAAAAAATGAAATACCAACGGTTTACTAGATTGAGTTTTTACACACAAAAAAGGGGAAAGTACCTGAGATTATCTTGGGGGCTACTTACAGTGGGGAGAACAAATATTTGATACAGTGCCGATTTTGCAGGTTTTCCTACTTACAAAGCATGTAGGGGTGTGTATTTTTGATCATAGGTACACTTCAACTGTGAGAGACAGAATCTAAACCAAAAATCCACACACTCAAACAAACTCCAACCTCTCCATAATGGCCGAGACCAAAGAGCTGTGTAAGGACATAAGGGATAAAATTGTAGACTTACACAAGGCTGGGATGGGCTCTACAGTACAATAGGCAAGCAGCTTGGTGAGAAGGCAACAACTGTTGGTGCAAGTTCAAGATGACGGTCAATCTCCCTCAGTCTGGGACTCCATGCAAGATCTCACCTCTTTGGGGCATCAATGATCATGAGGAAAGTGAAGGATCAGCCCAGAACTACACGGCAGGACCTGGTCAATGACCTGAAGAGAGCTGGGCCCACAGTCTCAAAGAAAACCATTAGTAACACGCTACGCCGTCATGGATTAAAATCCTCCAGCGCACGCAAGGTCCCCCTCCTCAAGCCAGCGCATGTCCAGGCCAGTCTGAAATTTGCCAATGACCATCTGAATGATCCAGAGGAGGAATGTGAGAAGGTCATGTGGTCTGATGAGACAAAAATAGAGCTTTTTGGTCTAAACTACACTCGCCGTGTTTGGAGGAGGAAGAAGGATGAGTACAACCCCAAGAACAATATCCCAACCGTGAAGCATAGAGGTGTAAACATCATTCTTTGGGGATGCTTTTCTGCAAAGGGAACAGGACGACTGCACCGTGATGATGGAAGGATGGATGGGGCCGTCTTCCTGCACAACAACCTGAAACACAACAGCCAGGGCAGCTAACAAGTGGCTCTGTAAGAAGCATCTCAAGGTCCTGCAGTGGCCTAGCCAGTCTCCTATCCTAAACCCAATAGAAAATCTTTGGAGGGAGCTGAAAGTCGGTATTGCCCAGCGACAGCCCCGAAACCTGAAGGATCTGGAGAAGGTCTGTATGGAGGAGTGGGCCAAAATCTCTGCTGCAGTGTACCAAACCTGGTCAAGAACTACAGGAAATGTATGATCTTTGTAATTGCAAACAAAGGTTTCTGTACCAAATATTAAATTCTGCTTTTCTGATGTATCACATACTGATGTCATGCAATAAAATGCATATTATTTAATAATTCAAAGTGATTTTCTAGATTTTTGTTTTAGATTCCGTCTCACAGTTGGCGTGTATGATTAAAAATTACAAACCTCTACATGCTGCATAATCAGCAGTATATCAAATACTTTTTCTCCCCGTTGTATGTATTGTGGAAAGCGTAATGTACCTATGGTGTTTATGCAGTATACATGATGGGGTTATTTGGTTAACAGTTTGTCTATTTTTTTGGGTACTGAATATTATTTAGTCTTTTAATGGAAGAGAGAAGGGGAAAACCTTGTATAGGGAGATGGTGGGGGGTCAGACAGGGAGATGATGTGCCGATGTTGTGAGTTATGTTTTTTGTTTTGTTTTAAATAAGAATTCAAATGTTAATCATAAAAGAATTTTACTAAAATCAGTTTCCAATATTCATTTGGGCAGCTCACCGAAAAATATTAGCCACTAAAGCATCTTTAAAAAATGACTCCCAATTTCTAATCATGCCTTGGTGGAGCTCCCTGCCCACCACCACCCATACATTCTAAACCATTCAGAAAAAAAACACATTTTAAAAAGCAGAAGCAAAGAAACAAACAGAATACTAAAATTGCTATATAATTGTAGCAATTTAAGGATTAATTTGTTTACGCTACATCTGAACAGATGTGCTGCATTATCATATTCAGTTTATTCAGTTCGTCAACAGACTAAGGAGGGTGACAAACAACAGAAGCTTCATTAAATTTAAAGAGCTTTCCTCACAGTTATAACACACCTCAGTATCTGCAACCTAAATACATTTATATTTCTCACAATTCTCTTTTAAATAAATTTGCAACTGTATATTGTGTAAAAGTCACTGCAGCTTTTAGAAAAGGTGTCTTATGCATTCCTACACTTCGTTGAGATGTAATTAAAAGCAAAGCTCCTCATTGCAAAAAAAAAAGAAGAAGCATTTTAAACAAAATCACTTTTAACAAGCAGGCTGTTAATTATATTTCCACCCACTTCCCAACTAAATTATACAGCAAACACGACTCCTGATTAACAAGGGGAATAGTGTGGATAAAAAATGTCACAATCACCAGATGCAAACTAAGTTTAATCTCCCTTTAAATCCCTCCTGGAACACAGTCTGTGACAGTGTGCTGCCTGCCAGCTGTTACTGCCATGAATGTGAGTGAAAAAATGGAAACGTGTCATGAAAAGGTTTTTCATGGAAACATGTACCGAACAGCCCTTCATCAAATGTCAGTCATACCTGTGCATGTCCCCTCCGCCCCTCTCCGCTGATGGTAGCAGGTCATAGAGAAAGCACTCACTGGTTTGATGAGGGCACAAATATGAGGAGAGTGTGAGAATTGGATGAGAAGGGGTTGCTGAAATGTACTATAAATAGACAGCTGTCACAGAATATGCTGTCACTTCAAAAAAGCAGAGTTGTCATTTTCACCAGTAAATTATAGGAAGAAAACATCTTGATTTATTCAGCAGGGCAGAGGTCGATAGGACTTTTTTCTGAACCGTGTTTTTGCTTATTATCTTTTACCTTTTCTTTCTGCATTTGGGTCCTCAAATTCCCTGAGTCAAAGGTCGATGTTTTGGTGGGATTTTAGTATGGAGCACAGCAGAGAGGTTGGGCGGTGTTACTAAAAGTGTTTTGGATTTTAGTAATGCATCCAAATGTGAGCCAGTTCTTGCAGCAATCACTAGGTTTGGAAACTGGCTTGTAAAACACACAAAAAATTGTATACACACAAACTCACTTGAACACTTGAAGTACACATTACTTGAACCAACAGACTTGTTTAAAGGGTGATTCATTATTACTTGGTTTTGTTGATTCAGAGACATCACTTTCTATCAGTTATGATAACATTGTACTCAACAAAAATAACTGCTGTCGGAGCACACCATTATAGCTAAAGTGGGTCCAAAAGGCAACAAGCAGGAGTGTCAATAATCATACTGGGGAAACAAGCTGCCAGTTTTGTCAAAATTAGCTACCACAGTACAAAAAACAAAAGTAAGCACACCGGTACTGTCGCTCATAAACCTTTATTTACTGGAAAACCATGAGTGCACAACCATGAAAAGTAAGATAGGTCAAAGATGAACCAGGAGTTGGTCTGTAACTTGTGGTGGATGTGTACAATGGACAGTTTCTTTTTCAAATAAATTTGACCAACTAAGGTTTTTTTTTTTTTTTTTTTTTTTTTTTAACACCTGTCTGACTTTGTTGCCCTGGTGGATCGTTTTTTAGCAATTTTCTCTGTGACAAGTGTAGCCAATAGAACTGATGGTCAGAGTTATGAAAAGTAAACACAAGTTATAGTAAACTATAGTTTTTTCAAAGTATTTTTCCTTAAGTGATACTGCAACCAAAATCTACCTAGAAACACTCAAGCTCAAAAGAGACTGACCTTCGACGGAAAGCACACCCATAAGTCGTTTCTTTAAGCAGCAATTACGACTCATATTTGTTATGGTTTTGGTATTTTGTCTTGTGGTTTCTTCTGTTTTTGGTTTTTATTATCTTGTCCTTATGATTGTCTTATTTTTGGTCTTGAATATGTTCTGTTTCCCGTTTATGGTGATAGTCTAGTTTTCTGTGCTGTATTGTCTAGTTTTACTTCCTGTGTTTTCCCGCCCCTGTGATTACCTGTTGTTCACCTGTGTCCCAGCCCTTGTGTCAAATGCCTTGTGTTTTCTCGTTAGAATGTGTATTTAGTCTCTGTCTTCCCCTCGTCCTTTGTCAGATCATTTTGTGTTTGTCTCCGTGGTGTTTAAGTTCTCAGTCTAGTTCCATTCTGTCTTTTCATTCGTGGAGTTTTTTTTGTCTCTAGTTCCTGTTAGTTAGATTACTTTTGTTTTTTTGGACATCTGTTTCCTTGTTTTAGCCACTTTCAGAAAAGTGAGTTTTTTCTGTTTTCTTATTCATGCCTTTTTTCGTGTGAACCGTGTTTTTGTTTATTAATAAATTCTCAAGCTCAAACTTTTACCTGCTTGCTTTCTGCATTTGGGTCCTCAAATTCCCTGAGTCACAACACATATTTACGTTTATGGTGGCAGCACCCTGTAGTGGAGCAAAGCAGGGAGTAAGATGATGAAGGATATGACCAAATTACAAATGAGGACACAGGTTGGGGTGGTGGATAGGTCAAACAAACACAGGACTTTCACCCAGGAGATCCGAGTTTGTTTTGCTTTTGTAAATAAAAGTAAACAGCTGAGGGTTTTTTCATTTACAAAACAAATGGAACTACGTCACATTCTGCGTTGTGTGTAACCAGAAGTTAGGTTAAGTAACGTAACAGATGATTCTAATCCTAACCACAATCTTTTTTTATTGTATCTCGTGGTTTTGGTGCTGAGACATACCCAAGTGGTATAAACCTAACCAAACTGCAACATCAATGACATGTTTAAAACCGTGAACGATGTGTGGTTTAGATATAGATGGCGTAGATAGGACAGAAAACACTCCTTTGAAAAAACTAGCAGTTAGCACCATCAGACTATTCTCTGATTAGGACTCAACCAGCTCTACCTGCTTAGCTACCCTATGATTTAATGGGCAGTGATTGGGATACCTATGTTGGAGCTGACACCGCTTATGTTTTACTCCCTGCTTATTTCCGTCATAGTCTTTTGGAGTACTTTACATTAGCCTATTTGATTTCAGAAACAATGCTGATGGCTCAAGAGCTGAGGTAAGGAGATATAAAGTTGGTAACATACACATATAAAGACAAACACACAGATGTGATTTTATATTGTCAATAAATAATTCATAAGTGAGCTGGATTGTCAGTTTGAAAAAAAAAACAAGAGACACACACAAGAGACACACACACCGTTGCAGGGGTCCTGCTGTGGCTGATCACTAGGTTGAATATCATTAGAAACCCTACACTCATCTATCCTCTGTGCCTTCATCAAGTGCTTCTCAACATACTAAGGAAGAATATCAAATATAAATTGATAAATTGAATAATTCAACTTTTAAGCCATAATGGCAGAGATGTCCTAAAAGTGCTAATAGCTCACGTGACAGCAGATCCATCTCCATGATAAAGTGAACTCCATCCACTGATACAATATGGTAGAGAGCTGCAGGAAAAATGCAAGTGAGTTGGGATTACTCTGTCAAACTATACTTAAATTGCTTTGATCTGTATTTATGAGGCAAACAAGTCTCTCCAATGTGACAATACATTTTTAAGGTAGTGCTCCAGTAGCATAGCCCTATCCCTGCTAATGGAGCGATAACCCAACATTTACTGGTGCTGATAATGTTTAAAATCAGGAGTCTTTCTCTTTAATTGAAAAGGAGCTGTCGGGGGGTACATATCTGCTTTTTTTTGCTATTCATCAACTTGCAGCTCCCAGACTGGTGCTTGACATAGCCTTTAACAATAGGAGCCAATCATGAATGATTTCCACTGGAGCTCTGTGGAGACTAAAGATCGCTCATTTTGTGTGTGTGTGTGTGTGTATTTAAAGAAATTGTTATTGATGAGCCTCACTGTACTGAAGGACCCCATGCACGGTTTGCATGCAATGCAGACTGCATGTTGTCCATTTATTCCCTTAGGAATCTGAACACCTTGGTGGTTTATGAGGACCTTCCTTAACCAGTGCAAACAAGAATATGAAGACACAATACCCCCTTTGTTGCAGTGGCAACTGAGCAGTAAGATAATGTTTCCAACTGATCAGACTTCAACTGAGACAAACAGTCTGTAGATACTGTGACCTGAATTACTAAAGCAGTGTAAGGGTCAAAGGACTTTTTGGGGTTGACCTGCATTAATTAGATATTACCTACATAAAGACCTATGAAGGGTAATTTATGCTACGTATATACTATGTATGTGGAGAGCGCAAAATACTGGGCACCACTAAACTAAAACATTTTCCTGACTTATTTCCTGGTTCTTCTTTTCCATAAACAACATGAAATATTAGCGTTTTGCTACAGATTTTTACCGTGGTTGAAACACCAGTGAAAACAACCGGTAAAAAATTGCAATTCATTATTTAATCGGTAAATAACTGTTTCCATCATTTCCATAATCTAACTAAGATTTCTTCCCATCTTAAAATCGTTACTGTAACTGCCTGCATTTTTCAAGATAACCTTCCCATCTTAATAACGCCGTTACTGTTACTGCCCAAAAATGCGGCGCGTTACTATAATCAAAGCTGTTTTTTTCATCGGACCAACTAGATCTCTGCAACTTGCTTTTTATTTTCTCTCTGCGAGACAACTCGTTTTTGAGACATATATCCCTGTTTGAGTGCCTTCCATTTACTCTGGAGGACGTCCCGCGGCTTGTTGTAACCTTTGTAGCCCATTTTCTTCGCAAGTTCCTCATCCAAAAAGTCTTGTCTCCTCGTTCGTCCACTTACTGTCTTTGTTGACACCCGCTATTTGTGCAAAGAGCGGAAAATACTGGGCAGAAATTAACTAAAACTTCTTATTCTTTGTTTTGTGGCGGGTTGCAACCATAAAATGACCTAAAACTTAATTGCAATTCATTATTTATTCGGCAATTAACTTTTCCATCAGTGTTTATCGCATAAGCTGTCTATCGATCAAGATAAAAATCCGATGAGCCAAACGTTCCTTTAAGTTGATATTGATGAAATTCCATCGAATTTCACTGTTGCCATAGGGCATGTTTCATCAATATCACTTAATTTGGATAAAAACATGCGGATGGAAACATAGCTAATGTAACTGTACAGCCTTGATTTCTCATTAAAACCACAAGTCACAGTGTCTATATGAAAATGTTAGGTGTGTGTGTGTGTGTGTGTGTGTGAATGTGTGCCTGTAGGCATGTTGGAAGCCTTTGTGTTGTATTCAAGACTGAAGATCCATGTGAGACCAGGAAGGAAAAATAATTCAGGTGTTGGTATTCTAAATACAGAACTGAATCATACAACCCCCAAAGCAGGTTTTTCTGTTGTTAGTGTGTATTTGCACCAGGTTACAAGTCAAAACATTACATGAGAGATATCAGAAATATGATCAGCCCTCAGGATAACTCTTGAAGTGAAAAGAAATGCATTATTTCCTATCTTACTGGCATTGATTTCAACCTCCTCAACAAGTGAGATGAAGTAACACCCACGTCTGACCTCTTGCTGCAAAAGCACATCCACACAAACTATTTTTATTTTCATTTTTTAAGACAATTTTCCCTTGGTTAATTATCTAAAATAGCCTAAAGGCAGTACATTTCCATTTTTCCATGTGATGCATGATCATTAGCATAAATGTGCGCATCTGCATTCTTTCTTCAAGTTACTGTACTTCCTGACCCCCCAAAGGACGGACAGCTTGAGAACCAGTATCTCAACTCAATGAATATTTAGTAATATGAATTTCCTTCTTTAGCATAGTCATTTATGGGGAATTTCTTATGTCTACACATTGAAACAGACAAAAAACTGAAGAAATTATAGCCACCTAAAGTGTTAACAACCCATCATTTATAATTGTGTATGCATTTGCGTCTCTTGTTGCTAGAAGAAAATGGAGGAAATGACTAGCAGAATAGAAAAAAAGAGAACAAGGGTAAGATAAACTGTCATGTCCTTACATGTATGTTGTAATGAGCCAAAATCAAAATCCAGCAACCAATCAACAATCCTGCATACTAAATCCACCACCCCTGCTGTCAGAGATGCTGTCCAGTAAGTCGGGCCCCTGCAGGGTGCTCTGTGTGAAACAATGGATCCAGACTGGTTGTCTTTCGCTGATTGTGAAGAGCACTGGTTTGTCAAGTGATTGAAAGAAAAGTGTTCTGAATAATGGAAGTTGTTAAGTTCACTGACTGATTGATTGTGTACAATGACATGTTTGTTATTGAGCTGAAGCCTGGATGAGGCAATAAGTAAGTGGGAAGAGAAGAGAGACATGAAGATAGACAGAGGTCATCAGTCCTACTGTGTCATCTGTGTCTGTGTATGTGTGTGTGTGTGTGTGTGTGTGTGTGTGTGTGTGGTGTGGGGTGGGGGGGGCTGGGTTTAATTTGAGCCAAATCAAACACCTGAAAGAGGAATAGAGGCTCTTTTAAAAGGCTCAGAATAAAACAGATTTCTTGGCACTTCCATCCAGAACCATTCTGCAGCCACATGGCCTTTCTCACTGGAAAACAATTACTTGTAAAATATAAAAAATATAATTGTAAAAAAGTAATTACATAACAAAAATCATAATCCCCAACTCTGTTACTAAGTAATCTGTTACTGCCCAAATAGTAGCACCAGACAAGTAAAAATAACACATATGGTACATAATTATGTTGTCTGTCACTTTTATCCAAGTCCACAGACTTTGATCCATCTTATTCTCAGTGCAACAGAAAATTTACTAGAGCTATAGTATAGACTTTGATCCATCTTATTCTAGTGCAATAGATAATTTACTTTAGTACGGCAGCTGAAGTTTCTTCTGAGTTCACTATCACAAGAACACGTGAGAATCGTTGGATCACATATCAAATATAAAATAAAATAGTCAGGCTTAAATAATGCATTTGTGTCTAACTTACCAGCTCACCATACCAATCAGTGCCCGGTGAGGAGCTACTGGCAGCTATGGTCGTGGTTAAAGTGTGTGTAACGGCCATGACTCTTTGTTCAAAACAAGAGTGGAGGCATGATAGACAGATGGTTCATCCAGTCACCTGCCCTCTTCTAATCAGTTTCTAATGACGGTTTCTCAGATGGTTCTGTGTAACAAACCATCTGATGGGTCAGGTTAGCATATAGTGCCAGTGTAATAAAGTAAAACTTTCGGAACAGACCCTACCACTGTGAAACATGAATGCAGGCTCAAACCTAATTAAATCAAACTTATCAGTGATGGCAGTTACAATAAGATTAGTAACTGCTAATCTCATTGAGAACTGAGGCGCACATAGACACAATCACAATTAGTGATACTGCAATCACAACAGAGGGATCCAGATAAGACCCGTGATGATTATGTTGATAAAGGGGAGATATAATGGATTTTTAGAGTTTTGACATTAACCTGACGACACGCAAACCCAATTACAAAGATAATGACACATTAACTCTCGGAGGAAAGTGATGTAAGGCATTATCGCACTGTCAAACAGATAAAACATAAGATATACTGTATGCGACTGTAATCCAGTAATCCAGTGTGATCTTATTTTGTGCATGTGAAACATTGCAACAAGATTACATCCTATATACTTAATTACATGTCAAATAAAGACAGGTATTATTTAAAGTATGCTGTTAAGAGTACAGCATGTACAGTACATGCGCTATAACTTCAACTTACATGAGTTTGTACTTCTTACATGTGATATATGCTCTTCTTTTTGTCCTATTTTTATCTTTTCATGCCACCTGCAGTTGGTTTTAGTTGAACACTCTGTTGCTAGTAGCAACCACTTCTGGCACATTTCTATGGCAGTTTACTGACATTGTTAAATCCAGCCTCTGTGACCAAGCAAATATAAACATGAAACTTTTATCTTTCCAGCAAATGTCTTTGTTTGAGCATTATTGGCATCTTCTTTTTACTACAGCTATTTTGTGATTGTTGATTTGTGGTTTGTTTAGTTTTTCTCTGACTAATTAAAATATGTTTTGTTGCAGTGCATATTATGATTCTTGCTAACATAGAAAGTGTCATATGATGTATAGATTTTCCAACAGTAGGCCTACACACAGTGTGTGTAACGGTAGGGTTCCACACAGCGAATCACCTCGCAAATTTTGGCCAGCAAAATTTAACCTCGGGGGCGTGGTCACGAAAAAATAAAAGCTGAATAATTTTGAGTGTTTAAACTAACATCTGGCTTTTTGTAAATCCAGTTTTCTCATTACTCTCATAATTATTTTTTTCCAACACCTTTGGCCTACCCAAGGTAGGCGACTTTTTCAAATTCTTCCAGCAGTGGTGGACCTATTGGACCGTGCAAACACAGCCTCCATCTTTCATTCCTTCAACCAGCTTCTTGAAAAGCTCGGCGTAGCGATGTGTATATATCTAACAACCTGTTGATATCCAAGTCTTTGATAATGTTTAAAAGTAAATGTGTTTCTCCTTATCGAGTCTGCAGCCTTGCCAACAGTTGGCTGGTTGGCTGGTTGGTTTGTGTACAGCAACCATAGCAACGCACAAAGCTTACCATAAGCCGTAAACAGGCAAGAGGCCATAAAATGTTCTGATTGAGACGCATATTCCCGAATGTGCTGTATACTATACATGTCCAAGACCCAAATAATACCGGAATATCCTACATGTCTTAATCGAAAAATGCTATATTCGGAAGAAGGTCTTATGCAGAATATTGGAATATGGCCCGTATCGAATTTGGAATATTGTCATATTTGGATAATGGTGGAATTGGTGTGCATGTAAAGACACTCAACAATATTGGTACTAAATATCTGCGCCAGAGAAATGGTATCAGTACTGTTTTTTCATTGTGGGTGTCTTTCTATATTCTCTCTCAAGGACAATCACCGCCAGAACAGTTTGCCACAGCTGATAATACTGTCACATCCAGAGCCAGACCTGTCTGCTAACACTGGAGCCATGGACAAAGTTTTGATTACTATATGATTTTTATTATTGTTTATATGGAAAATAAACACCACATTGGTTGTAATACAATGTATTTTGTATAGAAATAGAAAAAGGGTACTTTGTACTGTTAATTCCTCCAGGGAATAAATAAAAAAGGAAAACTATGTAAATTATGTAGTTGTATGTAAAATGAAGGAGTTTTAAGGAAATTGCAGTCCTTTTTCCACTTTGATATGAAATAGAAGCAGAGCGGTGTCTCGTTTTGAAGGGGTGCTTATGCACATTTGTGAGTTGGGGGGAGCGTCAAGGGCAGCGGGAGGAGTTAGATGGAGGGGAGATGCTACCTTCAAATCTCGCTAGCTTCTCAACCTTCCCAACCCTGCCTTTAAGATTGGGTCCAAAACTGCCTTTTTTGCATCTTGAGCTCCCCATATTTGACGTTACAGATGTTGTTTCTCTGATTTCTCTCCCTCCCAGTCCAAGGTTTCTGTCTTTTCCTACTGCCTAGTGTTATCCCCAGTCTTTACAGTTGCACAGGTGAAATATCTCTAGTCTTTTCATATCTAAAGGGATGTGCTATTTCATCATATTGGACAAATAAAAACCTGAAAACCCTTGTCAAAAGGTCCAGAAGTACTGGGGTTATTACTACTGCTGTACTTTGTACTGTAGCAATGCTTTAGTTCACACAAGGAGAATTTATTGCTGTGGTAACAATCTATTAATGTACAGAAAACATTATGAAATGGCAGTTTGACTGCTTCTGCTGTTTCTAGCTAAGGTCAGTAGTGAATCAGGCAAAGAGCTTTCGAGCATTCAACTTTATCTTCATAGAACTGTAAAATGATTTAAATAGTAATTGTCTGACCACACACTTCTTCCCCAGGCTGTTGCTATAGATAAGAATATGTTCTTAGTCAACTTGGTTTGTTATGTAAAGGTTAAAAAAAAATACGTTCTAAAGTGCAGTTTTCTCTATTTATATAAGAGTCTGACATGGTTGTGGAGGAGTTCTTTGTCCTGATCATTTTGATCATAATGCTTGTTTTAGCACCTGGGGTGTGACTGACAAAATATACAGCAATAAATTTAAGTTTCCGATTGTGACAGCAGGGTTTGAGAGCAATTTATTGAAATCGGAAACCAGTATTGTATCCATGTATTTAATCCCTTGTTGAATCTAATAAGATTTAGCTCTCAACATTTTCAAGTAATTAAAGTTATAGATAGCTAAAACTCAAATATCCGACATTTTCTTTGGATGGCTGAGAATGTAGAAGCACTCCAGTATTTAGTAGCGGCTTAATTCATGTTCAAGACCGGTAGCTACAACCCAAAAATGAGATGAGCAATATTATCAGTTATGCCAGGGGGTCGGTGGGGAAACAGTACAGATCAGGAAACAAAAAACCTCTAATGATAACAAATATAGTGCAAGAAGAGATGAAAATCTTTTGATGAAAACAGCATTTGTTTTTTGTACACTGTCTAATAAGTTAACATGGTTTTAATAAGTAACCTCAAACAGATATCCTGGTTATATAAAGGGTTGTACGTTTTGTGAAATGCTGTGAATATTGCATGCCTGATAGGCTGCCACACTGCAGACGAGTTTAGCGCTCATAGTTTGGAAACCAGGGAAGGGTAAATGCCGAAGGATGTTGTTAGCTCTTGATAGCACCGGTGGCCCCTATAACTCAGGCACCCAAAGGAGCTTCAAAACACCCTAAACTGAAATAGAATACTATCTCTGCTGACAACTGTCATCTATATTTCAGACTGGAGTTTAATGACTATATTAAAAGCCCAATTAATCTTTGGTAATGATACTGCATGGTTATTACCTTGGTGCACTCTGTCTGGATGGTGGTTTTGTGTCAGAGGAGATAGATCAAACAAATCATTTTTTATGGTCAGCTGCCACATTGAAGTGGAGCATTTGTTAACATTTGGAAAGACAACACTTAATTAATGGAGAAAGTATGGTGGGTAAATGACAGCTACTTGACCAGATAGGAGCCTCTCACCTCATACATACAGTGTTTTGCTATTTTCTTGGATCATCCTGGAACCAGAATGTAAATATTTTCTTTTATCAACATGGTACATTTTCAATCAACTGTTCTGTCCATATAAACCCTTTCATACATTTCCCCCCTTTATTCCTCTTTTCTCCTTCCGCCCCCGGAGGCCAGTTCACGGTCTTTGATGTTGTTAAACCACAAGTTGTTGGGAGCTATAACTCATGTGAAGAGAAGTTGGATGCCCTTTGCAAGATACCAGTACCGACGTGTCTGCAAGTCAAATAAAGGACATCTCATTATTGGAATTGATATTCAGAGACATTGTCAACTATAAAATATATTGAAATCAGCCAGACTGTATCTTACTGAAAGGCTCCATGTCACAGAGATGCCCTCCGGAGGAGAAGTAAGACAACCGAAGAGATGAAACAACAGAAAGTTAAGGAAAAGACAGAGGGCAAGAGTTTAAGGCAGAGTGAGAGAGATGTGGCTGCTAAAGATGACAAGGCATGGAGGGATAAAAAACTGAAGAAAGAAAGAACAGAGGAACGAGGACGTGAAAGGCTCAGACTTTCATGTGTTCTGTAATTGAGCTTGAAATTGTCCTATATTCTAACTTAACAGCAAACCTTTATTCCCCTTCTCATTTTTCATTTATGGCCTTTATCTCTTTCTCTCTCATCTCTTCCTAACACCCTGTCTTCCTCTCTTGTTTCCTTGTGCAAACAAAGGCAACAGGCCTGTCTGGTCCCAGGTTATGAATATTAAAGTCCTGCTTCTCTACTTTTCTTTATGCTAGGCCTTTTGAGGGAATGTCCATTCGTCCATCCATTTCTTACTCTTCCTTTTCATCAACCCTCCCTCTGTCCTCCACATCTGTCCTTCACCTTGCACCCTCAACCCGGCAAATCATCTATGATTATTAACACCCTCACATTGTATCTTATATGATGCTTAACTTGTGACTAACATAGCACACGTTTCCTCAATTCTGATCCCTCCCCATGGCAGCATGTGTTATTGGGAAATATTAAAACTTCTTTTCTTTACACCCTATAGGCGCAGATGTCTTTATGTCTGCCTTTGTGATTCTGTGCTTTGCATGCCTGCTAGGCAATGTCAGAGAGTAATTTTGGTGTGGCAACCGAGGCCACAGGTGTGGGGAAGATATTGGAAAAGGCTCTTATTGAGCCAGCTCCAATTAAACATAGTTTAGGAGACTGCATTTTGTCGTGACCATTCCATCAGCTCCATTTTTGGGGGCCTGTAATCTCTTTTGGATCTAAGATGAGATAGCTCCTGTAAAAAAGCCTCATGTTAATTTCATACCAGTAATAATAATAATAGGGGTGTAGATATTTTTCATGGAAACCAAGTTACCTGTTCATACCAATTGTGATGTTTCCATCCTGCATTTTAAAGTAAAAAAGTAGCTTGACACATCATGAATGAGGCGGTGTGTGTGTGTGTGTGTGTGTGTGTGAATTGATGTTTTGTACTTAAACGCCAGTTGGTAAATTGTAACTGGTATGTGCTGGGGACTGAAATTCCCATTTCGTTCTGGGCACTCTCCTGCCACCTATTTCCATGGAAATTAAAGCCTAACGACAGACATCACAGCGTTTTCCAATTCAGACACACACACAGAGACACACACACACATGCTCAAAAGACACACTGGAGCATTTGCAAATTTACAGAGCAAAACTCAAGGGAATAAAAACCAGGGATAGATCTTAAATGTATAAATGTGGAGGGAAGATAAGAGGATCAGAGCCTTTCTGGCTCACTGATCAGAACTCTCACCATGTTGTACAACTACACAATTATGGATTTAATTCAGCTGAAACACAGTGGGACAGGGAAAGTTAATCTAAATTTGGTCAGTTATGATAAGGTTTTTTTTTATATTCTCTAAATCTGCTGTTATCAAATAAACGTGCTTTTAACATTTGACAGCCATGTCCAGGGTGCACCCCATCCCTCCCCCAATGTCAGCTGATATTCTCCAGACCCGCCCGACACTCAAGAAAAAGCCATGCAGGTGACAAGCAGTAAAACACAATCTTTTGGTAAAACAGAAGGAAAAGTCAACATAGTTACAATTTCAGCTAATTAAAGGTTTTAATGTTTTGTTGACTTATTGAACAATCATGTTTTTCAGCAGTGCTATTATTAATTAAGTCTAAGAGAGAATGTGATAGTCCCTTTGTGTTTATCGATTGCTTGTCTGCTCATTCGATATGTCTTCATTTAAGCGTTGGCAGACAATCCATGTTCTCCTGGAAACACACAGTAATGTAGCTCTGCTCTATAGGGCAGCATGTACTGTACATCCCGTTCACAAGCACAAATGTGACTTAACACATGTTGGGGGTTTTCCCTAAGTTTGTGGAAGAATTGGTTGCATTCATTGGATGGGGGAGTTAGGTGTCCTCCCTCTAGAAAAACGCAATTTCACATAATTTTGGATGACTATTATTATATATACTGCCTAAAAAAACTACCTGGAAAAACTTTATTTGTTTTATATGTTTAATTTTTATGTCAGTATCAGTATTGCCTCCAAACATGTACACACAAGTTTGGTTCCCATCCCTTTTAAAAGTTGAAATGTCTGTAAAGCGCTTAGAAATTGCCTAGTGTATGAATTGTGCTAGGTAAAAATTTGCCTCGACAGATTGGCCTTTATAAAAACACACAAAACTCTACAAGAAAACACAAACAATGATAAAATAAAATCCCCATGCATTTCCATCAATCTTAATTGCATCTTCTCCTTATGAACACATTCTCATACAACAAATGCATGAGAATGGAAGCATACTGTACCTCTTCATACATCCATGTTCATACAAAGTACTTCTCAAGTATCTCTTAAGATTTCTGTGGCCTGTGGCATGTTATCTAGAGGATGGGTCCCACACACACACACACAACATCAATAGCTATATTGCTCCAATACAAACAGGATTACTCCCTATACAAACACACACACACACACACACACACCCAAACACACAAGTGTGTGCAGCAGTAGTAAGCTCAAGGGAGATAGCGGTGTGGTGTAACTAAGCACAATGATTACCCTGCCAACACAGCCTCTGGATCCTCTCCCATTATTGGCTTTAGATGAAATCAAGGTCGATTGATCACTCGGCCTGAGACTCTGCTACTGCTCAGCTGTGTGTGTGGAAATAATTGTGTTGAGTGTGGTGTGTCTTACAGGTAGCACATTTTGAAGAACTTCAGCACATGTTCTGGGTGTGTCTGTGTTTGTATTTTGTGTTCTGTGAGTGTTTGAGAATGTTTCTGAAGATGGATGTTTAACATGCTTGATAAGCCCATTTATGGATGTTTACGGTTATGTTAATGTGTGTGTCCAGAAATTAAGCCCATTCCTCCCTGAGCGAGAGGTTCCTAGAGGTCTGAGCAGGAGGTATGAAGTAAACACACACACACACATCTGCCAAACTTAGGCCGCAGGATGAAAATAATTTTTAAGCTGTCTGAAGAACCCTCATACATATTTCATTCTGTAGAGCTCATCCTTCTATCATAAAGCAGATTAATTGGACATTTACTCAGGCATCAATCGATTTAGAAAATATATAAGTATTACGCTCTCTCTTCCCGCCCACGCTCACTTAGGTTTTCTACTGGCTTATGTTTTATCATCCTGTTTGCTCTCCCTGGGGTTTATTGAAGCAATGGCCTGAAGTGGCTATTATGACTGTGTCTGACTCCTGGTTGGTTTTGTCAGCCAAAGGAAGGGCTGTGTGCGTTTGCAGTTTTTGTCTGCTGACGATTTGGTCCATCACATTCATCCAAACAGCAGTCAAGAATTGTAAGCTTGGTTCAGTAAATGTGCCAAAGTGATTGAAGAAAAACTGTAATATCTCATTGAAAGGCATAGGAGCAGATATTTGGGGGTGGCAATAGCTCAGTTCGTAGGGAGTTGGGTTGGGAACTGGAGTCGCTGGTTCAAGTCCCCGTGCGGACCAAAGTACAGAAAGTGGATTGATAGCTGGAGAGATGCCACTTCACCTCCTGGTCACTGCCAGGTGCTCTTGAGCAAGGCACCGTACCCCCCCTAACCGCTCAGGGCCCTGGTCCCCTGGCAGCCCGGTCACTCTGACATTTCTCCATTTGTGCATGATTAGGTCTTGAGCATGTGTGCGTATTTCAGGCCTGTGTGTATGGATTACTAACAAAAGAGTGAAAATTGTAATTTCCCCACTGGGGATCAATAAACAGTATAAATTATTAAAAAATATTTTAAAATTAGTTTTAACTCCTCGTCTTATTTTACGTACACCTAAAATGTGTTGGGTTTACAGCTGAAAGAAGATTTACCATACTTAATAGTAAGCACAGTATTCGTAAATGAACCCAGCACAGAACATCTCGCAATTCTAAAGTGAAGAGGAAAATGGGGTAAAGTACTTGGTTAATGCCAGAGTCCATCTAAAATAATGAAGTTCGTTGTGTGATCTACTAAAAGTACTGCTTTTATAGTCAAAGCGTCATATATAGCTTTTTACTCAGTCCTGACTTTTGAAGCTAAATTTACCACAAACAATGCTGTTTACGGTTCAACATCGGTTTTGTTTTTTGGTAAGTTTAAATATTTGTAACTACAAGGGCCTAAGTCAGGCTTAGATCCATGTGCCGTCAGGAACCTCTAACAATGTCCTTCCCTTTGGGGACTGTTGAAACTGGTTCCTAGTGGCATGCAGTCTTTCCCCTCCATTGGAGTGTGTTTTATCCATAAAAGGTTGTAAGTGATGCTTTAAGTCGCTCTCCCCAGCTTGAATCTGTCAGACGGAGTGAGCAAGAGTTGCCTAGAGTCTCAATTCTGTGGGTGCTCAAGGAGGGAGGAAAGGTTTTATGCTGCAGGCTAAAACTGTGAACTCACAATCTGATGCTGTGTGGGTGTCAAGTGGAGATATTTTACATATATGTGTCATGTGGCAATGGGACACATACGTGATAACTGAGTTTTAGCTATTTGAGTGATTTCAGACTGTTCCTGCGAGCCACTACTTTAGAGGAAGCTAACAAGTCTGTATGGCATTTGCATATGTATGTGTGTAAGTGGGTACGAAAGCAAGTGTGTCAGTCCGTAAGTGTATCTGCCGTCTCAGCCAATAGTCCATAGAAACAGAAACACAGAATCTCAGCTGACTACCCATTGGCTTACACGTAAGCAAGATGCTTTAGTCAAGAATTAAAACACACTATAATAGCCAACTTAGTTTTGTTTAAGGATTCTTTCCCTTCAGTTGACTGAAAATATACAAAACAAAAACAGTTGAAAGAAATGTCATAAATTACAAACAGTTGACTGTACAGTACATTAAGGCAGGCAGTAAGACTAACACACACTTGGACAAAATGACACTAAAGTCTGTAGGAGAACAGTCACTCAAGGATGCAGAAACATTTTCATTAGGTGGGTGGTTGGTAGGTGGAATGGTTTGCAGACAGCTATGAGACAAGAGTCAATGGTACAAAACATCTCTTGAATCAACTGTGTGAACTGAATCTTCCTGGTAGCGACCAAATTCATAAAGTTGCTCTCTGACAGTTAGCAAGCTAACTAGCCCTGCAGTGCTTTCTTTTTTTATCCTCAATAACTCTTTATTGAATACAATTATGTATAATCTTGATGAACAAAATCTCTGTTGGTCACAGGTAACTACTGTGTCTGACTAGCGGTAATATGTCCCTGGCTTGCTGGTGTGTTAGCTCCCTGGCTACATTAGTTCAACAACTAGCCCCTGTGAGTTGTCCCTATGTCCACCAAACTATGCAAAGACACAGATGAATTTTGCTGTGCAATTTTGTGTTGTAACCGTGCTCTGAGGTTTAATTCAAGACAAACTGCAGAAAGCCGGACCTTGGTCAGTTGTTAACTCCACCTTGTAATAGCTGACTCAGGTCTAATTTTGCTTCTCTGTCCAGTCCACTTTGTCTGTGCTAATGGACAGTTGTGCATATTAACTGATACAAGTGTAATAAAGAGCCTCTATCTGATATTCGACATGCTCTATTTCCAGAGTTGCCTCCTTTTCATCTTTTACTTTTGCATCCTACAAACCACACACTACTGTACACTACACTTCAGTATTTATACAGAAAGCTTTTGTTATTGTCACACGATGGCCTTCTCTTCTGTCAGGCTTTTTCCTTCTCTCTCTTTCCCTTGCACACCCACATACACAAATTGAAATACAACACTTATTATTTTAGCTTCTATTTGTTTCACTAATAATCCATTTGTGATGCTTTTACCCATCAAACTGTTGTGTTTGTTATTTTTGTTGTCTTTTGGATTCTTTGCAATCTTCCACAGTTATTTCACTGGCTTGAAAGGTAGTCAGTCATCACTCAAACTCACCCGCATTGTCACATACTGTAAATAAAAGGGTGAAGAAAAAAAGTTAGTACAAATACATTATTCCTCATTTCCCTCAAAGTAGCCAACATTGGGAATTGTTTTAATATGTGGTAGGAATTTGAATAACACCAATAATGTAAAAAAAGATGTGGAATAATTAAAGGTATTTTTGAAAAGCTAAACTGGATTGCTGGTTAAAATGTGTAAGAAGAAGGTGAAGTAGTAAGAAATGTGGAAAAGTGATAATTGTTTTAATTAATATACCTTTAACCTAATTTATACCTTTAAGTTTAACAATAGCAATATTGTATGAAAGTTGTAGGTGATCTAAGATAATATTTTAAGGCTCCATGCTCTAGCTGTGACATAATCACCCACTATAAGTCACGCAATACACACACAAAGGAACACTAAACTTAAACTTAAGTTTCTCAAACACAGTTATCAAGAAAGATATCAAACAGCTGAGATACAGCCTAATGGTGGAAGTTTTTGGGAATGGTTTAAAGTTTGGTGTCTGTAGGTGAAAGTATGAATTAGGAGTAGCGTAGTAAAGAAGATTTGCTCCCATTGACTTTAATTGTAAAAAAGATTGTAAAATTGTAAAAAAAAAAAGCTGAATATTTTAAAAAAGTATAAATAGTGGAACAAATGTTGAAAAACTCCCAGCATGTGCTTAAAGAGCTAAACATTTAAATTTGTTTATTGTCTTTGGTAGCTGAAGTTAGAGGTGACCAAAGAAAGTTGAAGAATAAAGAATTGAATAACAATACTGTGAATGCTGCTGAATCACCATTCACAAAATTATTTGGTTGGGAATAATTTGCCCTGCAGGGATTTAAACAAAAAGTGCGTGCATTATTACTCGGGCGACCTTAGAGTTTCTGTAAATTTTACATGTGAGATAGGGTGGAATTTGGGAATCAGAAAGCAGGAAAAGTATATTTTAGGATTTAGAATAGATGATTATTCATTGCATATTGTGTCGTTTTGTTGTGCACATCATGCTGTGATGAAAACTTCCCACTGAAATGCGTCAGCAGATTTGTCAGTCCATTAGTAATAAAATGATCCAAATTTTATATCAAGTTGACTTTTTCATTACCGCACCACCTTTTTTGTAATATATTTGGGGGTGAAGAAGGGGTCACATTGAAGGTTCTTTTTTAAATTTAAGGCAAATCATCCACTTAAATGTGGGAGAGTGCACCTGTTTTCTCTTACACATCACACAACTATTCTCCAGTGCTTGGTTGCCTGCTTTCATGGTTTGCATGGTTTCTTAGTTTGCTTTCAAGTTCATATTGGTCTGCACCTCGCTGTGTGAGTTCACAACACACAGCTCTTAGCATGGCCATTTGCACACTTTCCAGTCTTCAAAAGATATCTTCAGTGAGGTTTGCATCACAAGAGTAAGAAAAAATCACCAAAATAATATTTATTGCAGTTTGTAAATTTTGCACAACTATGCTAGCCAAAAGCTTGCATATACTGTACATTTAATGTCTATTGTAGCACACACACTACAGCTCCTCTAAGAACTATGCAGGCATGCACAGGACTTACTTGATTTTCATCTTCTTGTTCATTTTATTGCACTTGTATGAGTCGTACAATTTTCACCTTCATTACACTAAAAAGGAGTTTGGTGACCTCAGCAGATTTCCAGCATAGCTCCACCCAACTTTGACCAGAGAACAGGTATAATCTGAAGAAATTCTACTGTATTTACCCGCTTCTGTGAGTTAGGATAGGCTTGGCTGGTTTGATTTAGAGCAGCAGCAGCCAAGCCCTGATATGAGTCCTCCGGTTCAAATGAACATGGACAGGTGATGATAAATACTGTGTACATAAGCCTCTCACGACAAAAAGAGGAAGGATGGAATAAAAAGTGGGATTTGGAGAACACAGTATGAGGAAGATAGAGAGAAATGGGTGTAATGTAATTCAGAAAAGTAGAGTAAGAAAGAGAGAAAAACATGTTGGAAAAGAGAGAAGAGATAGCGTGACAAAGCAGCAGATAAAGAGCATATGAGCAATGAGTGCCAGAGCCAACAGCCTGTTCTCCTCACAATCATCAGCACTCATCTTTTCCACATCTTTCCTCCATCACCTCCCTCCATCTTCTCTAAAGTCAACAGCTTTTCCGTTCATACTGCCAATCTATATAGCGCACAAGCACCTTTCACTCAATACTTCCATTATGCACTGCGTGTCATGATGCGATGCATGAATTATGTAGACTGCCCCAACATTTGTCTTCAGAAAGAGGGATTTCATGGGGCCTCAGTAAATCCCATTTGATTTAATATTGTATTTCTTCAGTGTACATACAATATAGGTTTGTGTCTGTGTTAAGATTGCATTGGCATACAAAATGGAAAACCTGCAATGAGTTAATAGAATTGTGTACTGTAAAGATGTGTTATTGTCTTTTAAAAATGCAGTACATTTGCAACAATGCCAAGGAATTTACTTTAAATCAGGAGAGCTAACTTTAACCAAAAGTGCAGAGAGAGATGAAGACACGAGAAGAGAGTAAGTGAGTGACAAAGTGACAAAAGAACATGAGAGAGCTGGCTGAAGGGTGTTTGGAGGGTATAGCTGGAGAAGAGGGAGGGAGAGAGGGAGGAGGAGGAGGAGGAGAAGAGGTAAGTGTAGAATAAGATGTGATATTGTTAATGCTACAGTAAATTAATATTCGTATGAGGTCATCCATCAGGAGAAGAGCAGGCGAGCCGTGAGAAACATGATAATGGAACCTGTCACCGGGAGGGAGAGGGGAGAGAAAGAGAAAAGAAGGAAGGGAGGGAAGGATGTATAGGTAGAGAAACACAGAGAAAACCAGAGAGTAGGCTGAGACGGGAGGGCTGAGGGAATAGGAAAAGAAGGAGTAAAGGAGAGAAAGAACAAAAGAAAGGTGTAGTAAGCAACAGAAGGAATAGAAAGATTAATAGAGAAAGATGGAGGGAAGAAAGGAGTACAGATTAAAGATGGGGAAAGGAAAAAATAAAGAATACGATATAAAGACAGGAAAGGCAGGATGAAGAAAATGAGGAGGTAAGTAGCAAAGGGGTGCCTGAGGTGGAGTAGAGAAATTAAGAGAGAGAAACGAAGGAACGTGTGTGTGTGTGTGTGTGTGTGTGTGTGTTGTGTGTGTGTGTGTGTGTGTGTGTGTGTGTGTGTGTGTGTGTGTGTGCTGAGGCAGGTAGCCATGCAGAATTAATCTACAAATTACAATGAATAATTAAGGCACGGGAATCCCATAGGGATAAGATGGAATAGTGAGGAAAATGGAGGGAGGAGGAAAAAGGGGAGGGGGGAGGAAGAAATGGAGGGAGGGAAAGAAACAGGTAGTGAGCACACTGACAGGGAATCTACCTCAGGCAGCTCCTGACTCAGAATCCTCAGGGAAGAACAGAGTGAGCAAAACAGGAGTCAAAAGAAAAAAGAAACGGGGGCTGGAGGTGTTTTTGTCTTGAAACAGTTGGCGCCTTGGAAGATGTGAAGGGAGAGGACGAGAGCAAAAGGATTGGAGGAGCACACTGACAAGAATAAAAGGCAAAAGATAAAGGTGGGGGGGTGGGGAATCTACCTCTTGCCACAATGACAGAAAATATGGGGGCACATGGAGAAAAGACTGGAGGGACAAAAAAAAAAGACAGTGAAGTTGGTGGGAGTTTTCTGTCCCCCACACAGTTGCCGCAGGCGTCGCTGTGAATCAGTCCTCCAGCTGTGCTACAGGCGTGGTCATGCAGATACAAAGAGTTTGCAAAAGACACCCTGCCTCTACATGTGTTGCAAAGTTCAAAGCTATAAAGGATTCACAATAAAGGATAGATCGTTCAAATCTATTTTACGGTAATAAACGCACAAGGTCATTTATAAGTTATGGATTGTAAAAACGGTGCTAAATCAACAATAAGCAGCAAAACACAAGATGTAGAGGGATGTAGAAATGGAAGGGACGCACCAGTTGTTTTAACTTTACTGTCATTTTAAAAATGTTCCCTTTAAAAGGGATTCTACCAATATAATGAGCATTGCTATTATCATTTCCATTGTTTTCATTTGTCCACTTCTGCATTT
The DNA here is from genome assembly GCA_026937815.1 of Etheostoma perlongum. Lineage (NCBI taxonomy): Eukaryota > Metazoa > Chordata > Actinopteri > Perciformes > Percidae > Etheostoma > Etheostoma perlongum. Next base: position 8,440,235 of record CM049384.1, on the reverse strand, counting down.
CCTCAGAAGGCACTCACTATTGTTTTCAGTTCAGTAGGTATTTTAATGTATTTTGCATTGGATTAAAATTACCATTATACACACAGCATACTAATGTGCCACCTGGATGTAGTCTATAGAGTCGCAGCAACCATTGCATATTTGTCTTATGTGCATTTGTATTGATTTATGATCTTTAAGCATAAACACTGAGCAATTTTAATACAGTACTGGTTCAAGAAATTGAATGTACTGTATATTAAAGGCCTTTAGTGCTATTAAACAACCAAAATGGTGGATAGATACTGTATGCTTTTTCATTATTTGTTGTTAATCAATAATGAGTAACATACTGAATTACATATTCAGTATTACAAAAACTTATAGATTATAGAAGCATTTGCATACATACAATGTAAATAAAGACTTTAAGAGGAGCATCCTCTCTTGGTGTTCTTGTACAGATGTAACAGAAAAACTTAAGGAGGAAGACAAAGAAAGGGATTCCCGTTTGTGTGCTGCTGCGCTTCCTTGTGTGTGCGTAACATGATAGAATATGCGCGCTGTGCATACGGCGCATTTGTTATGATAACAATGAAATGCTGCGCTACTGACTTTAGACCAGGTCTTTGTTGGTCAATGGCATGATCACTTCCCCCTGCCTCAAGATAGCAATACGCTAAAAATTCACCTAAACAAACCTCCCTGTAAGACCAGCACACCCATGGGCGCAAAGATGGGCGCAGGTGCATTTTCTATTTAAAGGACGTGGGCGTTGGACGGTAAAATTGCAACTACATTGGTCTTAAACTAGTAAAGGCATTTGCGCCGGGTGCCCATATCCTCTAATGGCATATGTGGCCCCCACATGATACCTTTCAGTATGATCCATGACATCAATGATACATTGAGAAGTTTTAATCTATAATGTACTGCAGTTTCTGTTTCTTATTCTGTCTTAATAGACATCACCTCACCTATTTTCACTCTATCACTTTTTCTCTCCTGCTCTTCATCTAACCTCTCTAAGATCATTTCCTTCCTCCATCTTAGTCTATTGTATTACTATTTTTGTCACTGTATTTTAAGTATTACTTTTTGAATCAATACAAGAGCAATAAGGAGGTCTAAATGTTCTGCATGAGAGTAGGGATTAAAGGAAAAGAGGGATGACAAACAATTAGAAGAAGATGAAAGAGTATAAGTGAGTAAAGAATATTGGATGTCCTCTATGTGAGAGTGGACTCTCATTGATTTTGTTGCACATAGGTGACTTTCAGCACACTGGACATCAATAGGTACAGATGTAGGGGCGAAGCAAAAATGCGATACACACACACACACACACACACACACACAAACATCTGTAGACACAAAATTACACATTAATGCATAGAGAGGAGGAAACACACCACCAGGACTCTGTATGCAGTATGTGCCAATCTCACTTATAGGTCTGTGTGCTGGGTCTTTGTCAGCCCTTCCAGGAGACTTGTAAAGATAACAATAGGCCAATTATCTCCTAACTACTACAGATAACTGGCTCAATAAATTCTTCTAGTCCAATTTTACTTTAATTGTCCCAATTAGATTCAATTAGATCTAGCTATATAAAGAGGATAGTTAGAATGGATGCTCTGGCGCCACAGGGTATATTATGGAGTCCCAACCTCCCACATGTAGTTTCAGTACACACATGAATGCCCATAAAAGCACATGCATATGGATAGGCGGACATAAACTGTACATACACACAATCTCATCCAAATTAATACCACACAGACACTGACCTGTAAGTGAGCTACTAGCTGGTGAAGAGGCCTGTTTGTTTGCTCGTTTGTGCTGTCATGTGTCACTCTCGTTGTTGTGTGCCGCGTTTAGCAGAATACTGGTTATCCACTGTTTAGTCAAGTCAGGGCCCCAAGAGCTATGCATAATGAACACAGAGTGCATGTGTATACTCAGCCATCCGGCAGAAGTCAAGCTTCAACCATCTCATTTTCTCTACGTATAGAGAAGGATGTGAAGTCAGGAAGTCAGTGGTGTTGCACAGTCAAGTACATGAATTTAGAATAAAGATGGAAGTTGTGTTTCTTCTTTCCATATTTAAGGTTCTGAGATCCAGGGGACTCATGTACAAACGTTGCGTACACACGAATAGCTTGCGTACGCTGGTTTTCCATCACACAAACTGAGCAGATGTGAGAATGTGCGGGCCGTCCGCAACGTCTTTTCTGTAACAAGGCGAATTCTTAGTGAAAAGTCCCAAAACTCACCAAACATTACAAAAAGTTTTCACATCAGTTACTGCCGTATGTCTGTGATGTCGTCTATAAAAAAATTTCATTATATCCGTTGATACTCCATAAAAGTTTGATCATTTATGTAGATAATGTTTCACATCTTTCACACCACTAACTTTAATTTGCAGGCTACTTAACCTCCGTTAAAAATGAGGACGGGTAATGAATAAAAATCCTCTTAGAAAATACATTCAGTCATCCTCTGTATTTCCCACAAATTAAATATCTTACTCACTGTGCAACAAAAAATTTGGCACTGAAAAATGCAAGTGTCTTAAGTCTGTAGTTGCTGAGGCTCAGACATCCATGACGTACAGGAGGCGGGACCTACGGATCCATCTCCCCAGGAACAAACGAGGGGTCGGGTGGGCAAACTCATTGGATGTGTAAATGATCCCATGGACGATTTGATGATTTATAAGCTACGTAAGTGTACAAGGTGTCCACCAAACTCTGTCCCGTCTTGACTGTCTTAATTCTGCACATATTTCTGTTACTGTAGTCCTATTTACTATTTCATAGTATCCGTGTGCACTTGTCACCTGTCGTGGAGACGGCCTCACTAACCTCTCCTCCTCCTGAGTCAGGTCACCCTCACCCTGAACTCAGTTTCACTGAGCCTACTAACACTAACACAATAAATAGCATTACATCAGTGAGTTCAAACTGATTCTTGTGCATTTAGACACTGAGATGCATGTTGTTCAGTAACTGGTGTGGCGTTGCCACTATTCTCTTGATTTCCACTTCGACATTAAACCTTTTATTTTTAATAATTTCTCCCATGGTTCAGTGTATTCACCACCCAGTCACCATTTGCCACTTTGTGCATTTCTTTTATTGCTTATCTGAGATGACAAACCTCCAAACAGAAAAAAACTTGCCTCTACCTCCAAGATCAGCACCTCAACCTCACAGTCGGTGAAGTTTTTTTCCATCTGCAGCAGGATCACCCGCTGTAATTGATTTGAATTATAGAGGAGAAGACAAAATTTTTCTCAATGTACCAAATTTGAGAGTTCATTTCGGGGAAATTTTACGAGAACTGTGCAAAAGACATGTAGAATATCTTTCACTCACTAGGCTGCAACAACATTATACACAATGTATATAGTATGTTACTTAATTAAGAGGAATTTAACAACCTTATAAAAAACTTAAGAGGAAAACTGGAGTTTAAGATAATTATTGAATGAAATGCAGCAAAGGCTAATCTACTAAAATGAATTCTCGTCTTACAATATTTTGGATTGTTTGTAAAATGTTTTTCAAATACAAAGAAAAAGTTTGTCGTTTGTGTAAAGCATCACAGAACATGTTCCCATTGTTGTTGCTGAAGTATCAAATTGATGCGTCTCTGCCTACCATGCAAGGACACAACGCACTTTATTAATTTTTATTTTATGTATATAATCATATCGTATTTATATATATACAATGATATGTTTATTATATAATAAGGAAGCCATACATTATATCTATGAATCATTTTCTCTCCTAACATTCCTCCCTTGCCTGTGTCTAGTTTCGGCCTCTTTCATCTCCTGTCTCTCCTCCATGCGTGCTGCCTCGGAGAAAAGGATTTGCCAACTTTCTCCTGACATGACAACAGCGATACCTTGGCTCGGTTTTGCCGATGGTGATAAACGGGATGGCTAATTAAAAGGCTCTCTGATAGCTCCCCTCTGCCTTTTTAATTTCCCCTCCTCAACTACTACTGACGTTTATACCTCCTCCCCCATCTCTTTTCACTCACTGCTAGTCTTCTTCGGCATTGTTATTGTCTGCCCATCTCTCTATCTCTCCATATATTACACACACTCAGATCTACAAAGAACAAATAGTTTTCCTTGTTTCTCTCTAGATAAAACAACGAAAGTAAACAACATAAAAAATGAGCACAAACACGACAAATAACACTATTCAAACAAGCAGACCAAAAGCGAGACAATAGTGTTTTGTTGTGAGAGTTGTTCTCCTGTAAGGCAAAGACTTACAGGAAGGAATTTGACAGAAAAAGAACACCCAAATGATTTGTGAATTTGTGTGTAAGTGTGTGTATGCGTCTGACAGAGTTACAGGGGATGCAGTGAAAGAGCAAATCATTAATAATATTCCTTGTTTGACGATCAAAGGTTGTATTTATCTATCTCGGCTGACATTCACTTTGTGAGCTCATCTAATGCTCCAACATGTCCAGGAGATTAGGACACATTCAAAGGTGCTTGAGTGTGTGTGTGTGTGTGTGTGTGTGTGTGTGTGTGTGTGCATGCATGTGTGCATGCGTGTGTCAGATATGAGTGTGTAAGAGAGACAAAGGGAAGATGAAAGATGAAATGAGAAAAATAGGCCAAAATTAGGCGAAAGTGGAATTGCAGCATGTGGGAGGCGAGAGTGAAGAGTGAGAGAAAAAGTGTTCACTATGGGAGTGAAAACAGGAAAGTGAAACAGATAAGTATGGAAGTATGAGAGACCGGGAAAAGGAAAGGATCCTTTCCCAATGAACTTAATTTCACCTCTTTTTCAGCTGCCAAATCCACTTGTTCTCACTCTCTGCGTCCTTTCATCTCTCCTCCCTGGCCCTCATCATCAGATCCTCTTTCAGTTTGACTTTTCTCTTACCCCCTTATGTTGCCTTATCCGCTGCCTCCCTCTTTCACCTTCTCTCCTCACCTCAACATAAATGGTGTTCCCCTTCTTCACGAGTCTCCTCTTCTTCTTATCTCTCTCCTTTTTTTCTTTTTTCTCACTTTCCCACTCTCCTTGGCCAATCAATAGCAGCTGAGGGAGGAGATGCCTCACAGGTTGACTCTTTGACACCAATCAAAGCTGGCACCCTGCTGTAACCTTACTTTCTTCACGTCTTTCTACGGCGTTTGTTTTTTGCTATCTACTATCTTAGATGCATTATATAAATACCAAACCGAACCGTAACCGCTTACCACTCCACACTGCTCGCTGTGAAGAGCGGCTTTATTCTGACTAATAAAAACTAGCTGTTCAAAAGGCTCTGACTGCATCATTTTAGTGCACTTGAACAGAACTGTATGTTTTCTAATTTGGAAATATCTTTTATACTATTACTTTACTTCCACTTACAGAGCTAGCAGGCCCCAATTAAATAGCAATCTTTGAAAATGACCAGAAAATAATCAATAAAAGCCTTTCAGTGCTTTCCATTATCTAAACCAATTAACCAATAAGCATAAGTTTAGTCTTTTCCTAGCAGGCTTTCAGACTCAGCTGTACAAGTGGGCAGCTTGGAATTTCTGCTATTAAATTCACCTCCATTTTGCACATGGCAGAACAGTTCATTAGACAAAATTACCTTTAAAGGGAAATATGGCAATTAATCAAGTTTGACAACTGTAAGAAGTTAAGTCATTGAAAATTCTTTAACCGTTATATTGTTCTTTAGCTATTGGTAATGACGACAGGACTCCAAGAAATCTATCAAAATGACAGAGGAAACTAGGCTACAACAACCAGGAAAAAAAAAAAGTATAGGTTAGTCAACTTCATGTGCACAAAGCTGCACCAGCACAGCATTCTGCCAACTCAGCTTTTCCCTCCGACCAGAAATGACTCAGCATTTTTAATGAGCTTTTGGCTGTGTAGTTTCTGTTGCGGCAGGCAATACTTAAATCAAATGAAGGATAAAGACTTTTTCCGCCTCATGAATATTCCCTTAAAGGACAATAACTCAAGCAATTCAAACACAATGTTAATTCTAAATAATTGCATCATCACGTCGTAGAGGGAAGAAAACTGCATAAACACCAAGGCAAATTGGATTTAAATATGAAACACATACATTCAAAGATAAAATACACATTTATATGAAAAGTAATTAGTCTCAAAGTGTCCGTTTATACATGATCATGTATTGATCATCTATTTATTGTGTAATAATAGTCCCAAGCATTTGCATACAAGCATTTGCACCCAAATGCAGACTCTAAAAACAAAATACCATGATAACCTATGTCGGATGCAGGGACCCAGGTTCCATCCAAGAGGGTAAGTGTCATAACCACGTGACTTAATGTCGCACAGTAGAGTAATCACTGTATAGTACAGGGTAAGCTTGCAGATAGTTTGGACTTACATTTGCTGTTTAGGTTTAATTACTAATGTTATCTAGCATTTTGGTAACCAGTAATTAGCCTGTGTCTATCTTATCTTATCTTACATATACCTACGCTCTCCGTCTCTGCAAGATTGGGAATAATTGAGATTTCCCTTGGCACAGCTACCAGAAGACTTACAACTTTCAGACACGTTACTCAAGTCACATCTACATCGTCAAGCTGAGCTGGAGGCTGCGCAGTAACACTCAGCCATCACCGGAAAAGTGTTTCACTGGTCTCTGTCCAGAACAACGGGATCTGTCGATCCAGCCCAAGATTATTTGTTACATTTTTATCTGTAGATAGAACAATCCTAAGGGCAATAGATAAACACATAAGACATTCTATGGCTAGGGTGTTAGCATTAGAAAAGATGTAATTTAAACGGTTTGCCAGATTGGATGTCAACACCAGAAAATAGGGAAGGAACTTGAGCTTTCTGGAGGGCTCCCAAGAAGCTTTGTGCCGGGAGAGACGTGCACAATGGGCTTGTGGTGTTGACATTTATGTTTATTTGGATTAAAGTGTGTCTGTTTTGTTATTATGCCATTGTATGGTTTTATTGTAGTTAATGTGGTGTGTTGTCGAATTTTTGTCTGGTGATGACAAGGAGGAGGGAGAATGTTCATGTTTCAAATAGTATGTTTAGTGAGTCTTGTTTTAATAAGTAAAAAAATATATGACTTATACATTAAAATATAAATAGAAAGACTGTATAACCAGGAGCGCACACACACACACACACACACACACACACTATACATTCCATGATCTTAATACTAATCTCACACTAACTTTTATTCAACCCTAGCCCTAAAGGAACTTCAAATATCTAAGTGATGAGGATCAAATAAATGTCCTTACTTTCTGAAAATTGTCCATTTTTAAAGCCTAAAACTCAAAAAGGGGCGGAACAAGCGCACACTGAAATACAAACTTCAACAGCAAGCGACGGACTTATGCGGTACAGTTTATCCACAAAAACAGTGGAGATATTTAGGATGTCTAGCAGAGTCTCTCACTATTTAGTTTCAACAGTATTTATGATAATGCTTTCACCACTGAGCTCCATGGTACCCTTCACACTGGCAGTGCACCACTGCCTGGGGTTTGTCTTTACATTAAGTCTCCCAGAAGCCATTTAACTATGCAGCCACATGTCCAGTGGCGTATACACCAAATCTATACATATACAGTATGTACACTCATGAACAAGTAAGTATGGGTAAGCATGGAGGAAGAATGGGGTTTGGCGAAGGAAAAACCATCAGGATATTGTGTGCTTTTTGTCATTCTCCCAGGTTTTTAACAGGCACAAACACAGCCATTTAAACCATTTTTAACACATCTATTTGTTCTCTCTTTCATTTAGCCATCATGCTTGTTACTTCATTATCTGTGCATTTGCAAGATCAGGCCATTTTATCACTATAAATTAGTAAAAGGGACTTAGTGTGTTGAACAGTGGGGTCATATTCATCATAAGAACTTGAGTTGTGAAGATGACAAATGCTTGGTAATGAGGATGCTATGTCATTACTTCATATAGTGCATGTATATATTCAGTGTACACTGAAATAGAGACATGCACTATATAGCACTCTCTTTGTGAGGACATTCTGTTTATTTTATAAAACATGCAGCCAAATGCCAAAGGGGTGAAGAGTTTCGAAGACCATTTACCACACAGGAAGGAGGGTGTAATGGAAAATACTTTTGAGTTACATCGAGTTACAAGGAAACTGTAGTGTCTTCGGAGCTTTACACATAAAAGACTTAAAATCTGAATATTTTAACATCTTTTGTTAGTCCCAAAACTTAATGGACCAAATCACTAAAGTATCCCTTTATAGGGCGGCAACTAATACTTATTTTCAGTATTGATTTATTGTTTTAGTCTATAAAGTGTTAGAAAGTAGTAAAAAATACATGTCACAAATTACCCAAATCCAAAGTGATGTCTTCAAATTGTCTGTTTGGTCCAACCAACAGTCCACTCAGAAAACCAGAAAATATTCACACTTGATAAACTGCAACAAAAAGAATGTTATATGGAGATAAAAAATTAAGAGAACACGTTGAAAGTTGAAGTACTATAAAGACTCTCTCTGGGTTTATTTATTGTTAACTTGTCTTTAACATCGTTGCAGTTTCAATGTTGTTGCAACTTGGTGAATATTTTATTATTGTCAATGGAAGAAGGGCCAATTGTATGGTAACATGCTGAAACACAAGTGGTTTGCATGGTCTGGCTAAACTGTTTGCTTGTTTACAACCAATCTGAATATAGAACTTAGTTGCAACAACATTAACAATATCATAGCTGATAAAAAATAAATTGTGTGGAAAAACTACACAAATGAGGTCGTAGTTTTAATAAACCGAAATTGCCCTTTACCCTCCTGTTAAACCACTGCTTGCCCTTTTTAAAGTAAAGAACTGCAAAATGAGTTTGGAAGGGCAGGAACACTTACACACATGTACAAGCTCACACACTCTCGCACACACACAGACAAGTTTATTATCTTCTTTTGTTCTAAAATGATGCTGCAGCTTTTCACAACCATCTGGCCACTGACAGTATTTAACACAGGCACAGACACTTACGTGCACACGGGCTAAAACGCACTGTCTTTGTGAAAAACACACACATTCACACATACTCTGTCTCTCATCTTCACACATACACACTCAAATATGCATTCAAATTCTCTCTCCATCTTTTGTCTCTGTCAAAAACAACTACAGCAAGTGCACTTACTGTCTCTCTCTCTGTCCTGAACGCAGCCATTACCCCCCCCCCACACACACACACACACACACACACACACACACACACACACACACACATATTAACAAGAGGTTTGGTCTCTTGTGGATGTGTGTGCCTGTGTCTTGTAGGATACAACACTAGCCATTCAGGGATTGGTAGAAAACTCCAAACTAGTAAATAGAGCCTGCAGAGAGGCTGCACACACTTACACTCTCACATTGCATAAACACACACCCATCCTCTCCAAATACACACACAGAAACACACACATCATCTGTCTCTCTTTCCTCACCCAGCACACAAGGGAGGATGTGAGGAGAAGGAGGAGAAGGGGGAGAAAGGAGAGGACGGTGAGATTGAGCAGGAGGAAGAGGATGAAGCAGAGGAAATGTCAGGATGTGGTTATATGGGGACTGTCAGGCCGCATGTAGTTTGGGGCAGGAATAAGTGGAATATACAATATGTATAAATGTATGAGAAAGGTAAAACAGGGGTGAAGAAATATAGGAAGAAGAGGAAGGTACTAATGGAAACAAACAAGCTGGTATGTATGTAGGTGCATATGGAAAGGTCAAGTTTGCAGTCGAATGAACAGAGATTGGGGAAAGAAAGCCAGACACACTGGCCCTCATTTATGAAACGTGCGTACAACCTAAAACAAGCGTAGGACGGGTGGACGCTGATTCCTACCCAAAGCAAGGCATTAATCAATTTGATCGTGAGCGTAGGCTGCAAAAAAATGAACTGCTCTTTTAGGGTTTATCCATAGATTTTCAATTATGTTGAGGTCAGGAGATAGTGAAGGCCATGGCAAAACCTTCAGTTTACGCCTCTTAATGTAATCCACCGTGGATTTTGAGGTGTGTTTAGGATCATTATTCATTTGTAGAAGCCATCCTCTCTTTAACTTTAACTTTTTCACAGATGACATCAAGTTAGCGTCCAAAATTTGCTGAAATTTTGTTGAATCCATTTTTCCTTCTACTCGTGAAAAGTTCCCTGTGCCACTGGCTGCAATACAACTCCAAAGCATGATTGATCCCCCCCCCATGCTTAACAGTTGGACAGAGGTTCTTTTCATTAAATTCTGTGCCCTTTCTTCTACAAATGTACCTTTGCCCAAAAAGTTATATTTTAACCTCATCTGTCCACAGAACTTGTTTCCACAATGCATCAGGCTTGTCTATATGTTCATTTGTAAACTTCAAACACAGATTTTTTTGTTGAGGACTTAGAAGAGGTTTTCTTCTGATGACTCTTCCATGAAGTCTGCCAGGTCTTTCTGGATGATCGTGCAGTCAAACGTGGGTTTTGACTTGCTTTTCTCACAATCCTGCAAGCTGTTCTGTCTGATATTTTTCTTGGTCTTCCAGATCTTGCTTTAACTTTCACTGTTCCTGATGACTGCCATTTCTTAATTACATTCTAAACAGAGGATATTGGCATCTGAAAACCTTTTGCTTTGTTGGGGCAAGGTCAGATGTGTCTGGGCATTTAAAACCTTAAGATTGACATCACCTGGTCTTTCCAGACGATGATTGAGAACAATCCATGACGCTGTCAGGTCTCAGCTTTCCAAAGGGGGCGGTGCATGCTATAAACTCTGCAGGGACCCAAACTTTTGCAGAGGCCATTTTTTAGTTTTCTGTTATTTCGAAAGTGTGAATGATGAAAATCAAAGCTAACTTTTTGTGACATATTATAAGAATGTCTAATCCGTCATTTGATGCTTTTTGCATGCTCCGCGGCTGCCCTGCTTCTGCTAGCTTGGCTAACAACATTAGCTGCCTGGTCGTCTTTTGCTACCAGGTAGCTCTGGGAGTGTGGAGGTGGAGAAGTGCTGCTCCTTCTTTCGGTTACAGTTGCTTTGCAGTGTTTTCTGCCTCCGATCTTTTAGGCTTTTTTGCCTGTGGTTGATTTATAAAGAAATCCAAAATGCGCTTTTGTGCCATCGCTAGCAAACTTCTGTACTGTTGACCCGCCAGTAAAGTTCCCACAACTACCTTCACTCATCAGCGTCAGAGGCACGCAGCGCGCCTCACTCTTGGTAAAATCGCCAGATTCATTCTAATCAAATTATGTGTTTATCTCTTACTTACCAAATTGTAAAATGTATTACATTTAATTTCTAATGAAAGGGTTTATATTAATAATCAATTTATTAAAAATAAATGTTTTTGTTTTTTAAATTATGGTTGTAGTTGTTTGTCCTTTTGTTAGGGGGTTCTGCAGCACCCTCCACACCTCTAGTTCCCGTGGCCAACAGCTTGAGTCCGATTTAATACAGCAACACTGTTGATCACATCAGTGATCTCTTTCTATTCTGCATTCTTCCTACAGCCTAATACCAGTTTTTAGGCTGCCAAATAGGACACACGTTACTGCAAATTAAACTGAGATTCAATCTCCACCTCTGCGTCACCAAGTGCTGCGTCTTAGCCGGATTACGTCTTGCCATGTCGTAAATTGTAGGGGTGAGACCTCAAAACCAAGAACATATTGGGACATGATTTTTAAATTACAATTTGTTCCAGCCGCTGCATTTATCAATGTATGACCATTCCTACACTCTGATGGGTGTGATACGGCACTAAATCAAAATAACTTAGGCATTGAAAACAAGAAAACTTTGCCAAGTTGCTAATTTGTGTTATCTTAAATTCTTAAAAACAACAACACTGGAATTGTTAGTTTTCAAAGCAACGTGGGTTCAAAAAGATTTAGTTTGTCACAAACACTGAACGATTTGTATGTGATGAAAGAGAAAACATTACCTCATATGGACAAGCAGAACAAAGATGACAAATTAGATCTTACCACTAGGAATAGGTGGATTTTAAAAAGGAGATTTGATTAACCACACAAAGTTAGTGCTTTCTGATTAAAATAATTAACAGCACTGCCTCAACAAAGACCTTGCTTCACAGGGTTTCCATTCAGAAACCATTTATTTCTGAGGTCAAACCAGAAAACACTTTTCTAACATAAGAGGTGTACTGTTTGAAAATGCACTTGTGAGAAGTAGCTACAGTACTTCAAAAGCACACAAAAAGGGCACCTGGGTAGCTCCCCTGGTAGAGCGGCGGCCCTTTGCTGCATGTCATTCCCCCTCTCTCTCTTCCCTTTCCTGTCTTCAGCTGTCCTATATAAATGATGCCTAAGATGGCCAAAAAAAAAAAAAGTGTAAAAGTATCGTTTAGACATATTTAAAGATGTAATCATTGATATGTTTTAGCCAACAGAAAATATAACCCAATATCACGTTATTAAGTTGTTATGGTTATGTCTATTTAAATTTTTTTACACCGGCAGTTAGCTAATTTCTAACTTCTGCTAACTCTATACAGTAATATGATCAATGGTTAATATAAACATATTGAATTGTACAGTTTTATACATGCAATAACCATTGTTTTGTTTTTTTACCACTTTAAGGCAGCAGAAATGTAACATCATCCCCGTGTTTCAGGCCACCTGATGATACCTGATGAAATATTCAGCAACAACTATTAATACGTAGAGCTTATATTTAACTGTATTATACCTTATTGAAAAACATAAGAGTACTTACTTTATGTGTGAATATACTGTACACTTTCTGATGTGGCTATGTGGGGGATATAGATAGAAAAGTTGATAGTAGGTTTTAGTGGACTCACAAATGTTAGAAAGTCAACAGTTTTGCTATGGCGTGGGAGTTCAAGTGATTACTATGGAAACAGTGTTCATTGGAGCAACAGATTCTCTCTGAAGACAGGAAGTTATCAGTTTATGTTTTGAATCTTTTGTCTGCCTGTGCTGGCAGACTTTTCTGATTGGTCTAACTTTCTTGTTTTTTCTCTACCTCAAATTGGCCTTTCCAGTTTTATTTTCTCCCCGTCTTCCCAGCCTTTTTGAAATTTCATCTGTATGCCTGACTGTCTTTACTTCCAATTCTCTCTCTCTCTCCTCCCCACCTGCTTTCTCTCACTGCCTCTTTCCATCTTTTCCTCTATTTATCGCAGTGGGAGCTAATGTGACCTTTATGCGCTGTCAGCTCACTGTGTGGCCGTCAATCATCATCTGCTCCCATTAGAACAGCTCTATCAGGAGCTGTCAGCATCACAGTGCTACCAAACCACTCCTCCATCTACGTAAACCACCCGCCACCCACCACCCACCGCTTGAGAGGTAGAAAGATAGGAAAAAGGGAGCAAGTGACACTGTCAAAGCAAGACAAAAAGAACAGAGAGAAAAGGTGAAGAGGCTGACAAAGACAGTATGTCCCAGCTCCTCTGCTCCTTCCATCTCTCTCCTCCATCATCCCTCATTAATTGTGTTTACTTCTGTGTTTTGGTCCTTGTGGAGCCAACATAGTTAGCATCCCAACCAGTCAGACAGAAAGAGAGAGAGAGAGACACACTCGCTTTTCTTACTCTCTCCATCCCGCAACACCTTCCCCAACTGTCTCTCATTATGACTTTTGAGTCCTGCTGGAGGAGGTTTACTATCTCTTCTTCCCTTCCTCTCCATCTCTGTGTTTACCTGCTGTGGGAGCTCACTATCTCTTCCTCGTGCCTGTTTTCTCCTTGACTGTCCCTCCTTCTTCCTCTTGTGGTCCCTGTTCCCTTTACTTCCACCTCTGTTTGTTTAGTGTGATGCAAGTCAAAATACTTACAGTTTACCTCACACACATCATCACACAATGAAATGCAAGAGCAGGAGAAACAGCTGCTATGTGAGCGTGTGAATGTGTTTCTGTCTGCCAGATACACACAGCATATTAATGAAAAACCAATCACACCTGCTTCTCTGCTCGAGTTTGGAATGCAGAAAACAATAGCTCCAAATTTAATACATTCACTAGTACAAGTATCGACCAACCTTACAAACAATTTCTCAAGTGATTTCACACCGTGCACTCCCTCCAGTTCCAAACAGAAGGCAGCAAACGGCTTGAGCAGGTCTTGTTTATGGTTGCTATGGCGCAGTGCTAAGCTAAATGCTAAAGAAAAAAAGTTGCAGAGTTTCAACCCTTCCGAAGCGCATCATCCAACGGGAGTTTACCAGCAGATAGACGCAGATTTCCGGTTCTTCCGCCATTCATCTGCATGTATGGGAGAACAGAAAATCTGCAAACTTTACCTTAAGTTACCAGCTACAGTAGCTAGTTAACTTGGTTAAATTATTCAAAATGAATGTAGATGTGAGATGATTGTCTTTAGATGCGATGTTGTATCAGACTTTGTCTTTTCAAAGTCTGTTCAAAGTCTTCAAGTGTATGCTAGGCATAAATAAGTGGTCAACAACGCCGCCTTTTTCACTTTGTCCCAAACTAGACATTTACACGTGGTGGACTAGTAAATTCCTCTGCAGATATTGTAAATCATTTTTCTACATTGAATTGAGGTAGGACTTCAAAACTTTGAACTCATGTGTAAATACATCTAAGAATTTACTCCCTTTCCTCAACCACTAATGGACATATGAAGTGGAAATGTAAGAGGAAGCAGAAATAGTACAGACACACCGTTCTACATGGAACTGGATTCTGTCCATGTGATTCAGGCGTTTTTCATTCAAACTACATCTGGTATAGGCAATCGTCCCATAATATTTGTATAATATCTGGCTCCATCACTACATTTGTTTTCCTGTGCGTTGTTGTGCAGGACCCCACAGGCTAAAACAATGTTGCAGACTTGTATTGATCAATACTATGCTAGTGTAATGAGATCGATACTTTGGTTTTAGTTTCTCTCCAGTATGCACTGCTGCGGTTTCATCAAAGAGGCGACCTGGCTGTCTGTGTAAGTGCTGCTGCTTTCAAGTACCGCTCCTGTCACACATGCTGTCATTGCGCAGATCAGGCACACTTTGCTCCTCCTCCTCTCTCTTGTAATTTGATGTTGGACTGTCACGTGACTCATTGGCACCAGGCAAAAAAGCAAGCAAGCAGCCAGCAGCACACACACACACACACACACACACACATACACACTCACTAGCAGGACAGTGATGGAGCAGAAGAATGGTAGTGAGGAAGAGAAGCTAGATTTTCCAGCCAAAAATGGAACAACGGCAAGCTTTTAAGTTTGCAAAAAACACTGTAAGATAGAGTGGTAATGCAACAAATTTATACAAGCACACTGTAAAAAATGTGACCAGTGGTTACTAAAAAAATGTATGGCAACAAAGTGACAAGTAATATAATTGAATAGATTTTAACATCTGCAACTTTTATTAAAAAGTATTGAATAAATTAACTAAATTTAAACAGAAAAAATTAGTACATATTCATAAAAATAACACAAAAAATGTGTTGGATTTATTAATAGCATGCAAAATGATAAGTTATATAGCTAAACATTTTTTAGTAAATCCAAATCAGTTTCACAAGGAAAACTGATTTATGTTTATTAAGTATCTAGATTTAATTTAGATTTACTAAATATCTGGGAGAAATTAATTTAGATTTACTAAATATCTGGATAAAAAGAAGTTGTATTCACTAATATAAAATAAATTAACTAATATTATAGCACATTGTTGCCTAATTCAACACATTTACACTGTATTTCATATTTTCCATACCTAAAGGAATTGTTTACATTGAGGTTTTAGTTGGTATCACGTTACTTTAAATCTATTCAATTATAATGAATCTCACTTTGTTGCCATCATTTTTCAATGAATAATACACTCAATATCATGCCTTCTTGGTGCCACAGGTAACTTAAACTGGGTTGGGATAAAGCATCATGCATAAGAAAAGCAGGTAAACATTTGTTTGTCCATTTTTTTAAACATGTTTATCTAACAATTTTCAAGTTGTTTAGTGTAAAATGCCGAAATACAACAATAAACCAGAAGGCCATGTATGTGTAAAATAGGGACACAATATAATTGCATTTGGGATTCTTATTAATAAATGTTTAGTCATTTAATGGTGTTTAATTTCTGCTACATCATTGGCATTGTCCACAGTGATTTGTGAGGGGATTTAAAGTTAAGTCCTGTTAGTGCATTTAAATTAAGACAATATTTTCATTATCTTTCTTACATTTTCATTTAATTGAAATCTTCAGGTCCATTATGTTTTTCAAAATGATAAAAGTAAATGACTAATATCACATGAAGTCTGGGATAAAATAATGTAATTCCATTAGCCTTATTTCTTTACTTTTTGCTAAAATAGGACTCACTCTAACAATCACATAATTTGTTTAAATTCCTCAATTGAAACATGTCACACTTGAATCCCTGGTGTACACAAAGGAATCACAAGGTACAATAACAGCTGCTATGGCAATATAAATTCAAAAACACAATGCCACTCCTGTAAAATGAGTATGGTTGGTTTGATATTTCTAAACAACCACATGCCACACTGAAAATCAACATTTTTCAGTTACTTAACAAAAAGAAAATGCCCAAACCTTCATCAAGTGAAAGCAACTTAAGAACAATCAGGGCAGCGTTAACAATCTATATGGTGTATTTATGTTTAATTTGGTCACTTGTATGAAGAGTAAAGTAATCTTCAAATTCTGAGTTAAAATACTGAAGACTGAACTCATCAAAAATTCCAAAGGTCAAGCACCAAAGGTTTACACTTGTTTGTCCACATATGAAGAAAATCCTAGCCTTATTCAAACATACTGTAATCACTGAGGTACCAGAAAATATTTCAGTTTTAGAAAATGATCATGCGCATTTCTGTCAGGAACATGTTGTGTAACCACAAGAAGCTGAACCTAGCATACTAGAAAAGGTGGCTTGTACTATAAGTGCATTCCTAGTACCATAATTGTTTCAACCACAGGTGATCTTTCTCAGGTAAAGAGTAGTTAGTCTGTGACAGACCACCACACCATGATAACACCATGATGTTTGTGATTGAGGAAAGTTAGGACCTGGTGGGTGGTTGGCAGATATTTTTGCTGCACACGCACAAACACACACAATTGTGGACTCTAATACCTGCAGTGAGTGTGGGTGATGTCAGCATGGCAGGTAACAGCTGTATGCTTTTCTTTGGCAATCAAAGGTTGGTTAGTGTTGCTAAATTAGCCAGCCATCATGGAGTTAAAAAGCATAACAGGCAGGCATGAAATCACGCTACAAACTTTTTTTGTTTTGTTATTGCATCCAGTCTGTCATCAATCTGTATAGCTTACAAAGTGACCTACAGACAGGTGAGGCAGGTAAACAGACAGACAGGAAATGAAAGTCTGAGCTACAGACCACAGGAGGAACTTTGACCCTGTCAAATGGATGTCTCCATCAAAAATCTGGCCACCCCCTCTTAAGTCCACTTTTCTCTGAAGTCTAACTCCACTTTCATCTGAGAGAAGATTCTTTGTATGAATTGAAAGAAGAGCACTTCAAAGACAAGATGAAGCAGCCATTAACCCTGCAGTATCTCCCTTCTCCGGTCTTTCTCTATCAAAAGGATCACCTGACCCTGGGTCCACAAACACACATATCCCAAAGTGGTTGGTAGGCACATCCTTGTGAACTGAGGGCTGTAGGTGGGCAAGTGATTAAAAGCCTTATGTTCAATATTTAAATGTCAACTTCCATTTAAAATGATTTACAAAATGAGAGGCCCTGCAGATTTTGGCAGCAGTTAATATTACATGAGGGTAAGCCACCTTTTCCACCCCTAAAAAGAAATACTGTCAGTGAGCTGGGTTAGGGTGCATACCGAACCAAGGGATAGCTAGATATCAGAGTGTGTGTGTGTGTGTGTGTGTGTGTGTGTGTGTGTGTGTGTGTGTGTGCACACAGAGCAGAGTGTTGACACCAGGCAGCCAAACAGATGTCGTTTCATGAGAGTATGTGTGTGTGTGTTGTGTGTGTGTGTGTGTGTGTGTGTGTGTGTGTGTGTGTGTGTGTGTGCGTCTTGTCCTCAGGTGTCTGAGGGAAGTGAGGCGAGGTGAGCTGATGATGATGTGTTGTTCTTATTATGCAGCCCGATGCTCATCTCTCTTCAACCTTTCCCCTATGTCGTATTTTAGCAAACAAATTTAAACCTATAATAAAATGAAAATTTTGACTAATTCTCTCTCTGCCTTTCTGTCGTAGGTCACCAGATTTTGTTCTTACTTCATTTAATAAAAACGCCCTTCCTTCATCTTTTCAATTTTCTTTTCCACTATCCTCCACAATCTGTCTCACTTTGATCATTATCATCCTCTACAGGACCTGTCATCTAACCTTATCTGAGGTCAGATCCTGCATGACGGGACTACTTGTAGACTAAAACGTCCCCCGTGAACATTGTTGCGCAAGGAAACAGACAAGGGATTCTGGGTAACCACAGGTCATAGCGGCTTACACACCTTTGAAATCTTTAACACAATGCACCATGTACCTACTGACAAAGTGTATTACTCCGGGGTTGAAAGGGGTTTATATTTCCATGTTTAATCCTCATTTCCTGATTGTGCTGGTTTGGTAAATAAAACTCTGCATACTGGTGCACATGTTGACATTATGAGTATGAACAGTATGTTAAGAGGACACATGCAAATGTTCACAGACTCTTGTAAAAATGTTTTAATATTAAAGACGCAATAAGATTGCATCTCTACCTCCTTGACAGGTTTTAATTTCAGTAAAATAAGTTGTTTGAGTGTGACATGACAGTGTAAGGACAAAAAAGCTGTTTGATTTGATAGGAAAAGGAAAGGTGTGTGATTAATAAATTGTGATGACTTTATTGTTTGGATTTATTTTAACACCTAAGTGCAGAGAAAGGTCCCCATTAAAGGTTAAAAATTCATTGTTGTCTCCTTTTTAATCAGTTTTTTTTCTCAACTGTCCTTTTCTGTCTTTTTGTCCCCCAAACAAAATCCAATTCTTTTTATGTCTCATTTTTCACTGCTGTGGTGTTTTTCACTTCCCTACCCAGAAGGCACCTGCCAGAAAGTGTCAATAAAACACAGTTATGGCTGTTTCTTTGGGCTTTCTGTTGATATAGTTACACTTTGTGTCACTTGCCAATAACAATAACTACCTACCCATAGTCGTTGTATTCCTTACCTTACTTTTTTCTTCTAACCACCTTCCTCCTTTTCTCTTGCACCTTTTTCACTTCCTACATATTTCCTCCCTCCATCTCTCTTTCCTCCTGTTTGTCCCAGTGGGCTGTTGGTGCCTGCGGTGGAAGGAGTTAAGCTCAGGTTGGTACATTGCATCCTTACAGCATCTCTTGCTGAGCTGACACACACATATACACACAGCCAGGCACACACACCTCAGCTTGTTCCCGCATAGGCCGGGCCTCAGTTAATGGGATGAGTTCTAATTAATTTTGCTGCGTCAGGGGAGACAGGTGGGGGAATATTAAGGTTAAAGAAAGTAAAATAATGAGTCAGAAAGAAAGTAAAGGAAAGAAGAGACGGAAGACAAAGATGCAGGAGAGGTGGACAAGCCAGTGGAAAAGAGTCTATCAGAAAGACAGATAGGGGACTCTAGAGGAAAGACCAGCACGAGCAGCATGACTTCTTATTGATATTTTCACGACCTTGAAATGTACTTTATTTTAAATATGAGCACACAAGGTGCAGTAGACAGGAGATCCACGCAGATAAAGGGAAGCAGGAAACATTCATAAACGTTAAAGGACAACACCTGCTGTCTTTTGCAAAGTTGCAAATTAAACTGACAAAGTGCAACAACTATGGAGTGCTGCTCAATAGTACTTGTAATTAAACACTCCAGAGATGAATTCTTTGGATCAATTACTAAATTAACTAATTAACTATGAACTACATATATAATATATAGAATATAATCTATTCAATACAACAGCTCTGACATAAATTCTACCTTTACAAAGTTTATTTCAGTCAGTCAGAACAGCGAGCATTCGTAATGTTACACCTCCGTTAGCTTTTAGCCCTCTTTACAGTTAGCTAAATTTACCAGACAAACCGGCAATAAGGCACCAAAAGGACTAATAATAATAGTAATTTAAAGATGTGGTGGCATTGGATTTGGACGTGATGTCGCAATTCAGCCTTCTCACTCTGTGACATAGGTTCGTGGATCTGAATGTCGCAATTTCCATTTGTATTTGCATATCTTTACAGCCCATACATTAGGAATTTCACATTTTATATCATTCCTTTAAAATCATATTGCAAGGTGTTCCTTATGACTTTAAAGTTTGAAGTTAGCATTTTCTTTTCATAAAGGCAACCCTTCTCACATTCTCTTCACATTGTCATCTGATACATGGTTGCAACAATATAGATTATAACTGCTTTAACTTATCCTGAACAAAATATATGACATGCAGAGACTGTGCTATTAGCCTGTAAATAAGGAGTAAATACAGTTTAAAGTTCAAAAAGTTCATGGGTAATTTTTACCTGTATATCTCTATTTTTTTAACTTTGAAAGCCCTTAACTTATTTCGCTGAGGGCGGCATAACATGTGT
Organism: Etheostoma perlongum; assembly: GCA_026937815.1. NCBI lineage: Eukaryota > Metazoa > Chordata > Actinopteri > Perciformes > Percidae > Etheostoma > Etheostoma perlongum. The sequence goes on along the minus strand of CM049384.1, from coordinate 8,419,618 downwards.
GTTCCATCTGCAGCCTCTAATTTGATGTGATGCACCACTACGCAAAATGATCCATTGTGGTTACCTTGATTAAATCATGCCCAGCAAACGCCAGACTGCTGCAAAATAACCACACAAATCTCTCTGTATTTTTCTGGTTCATTCACAACATGGACACAGTTCAGAGAGTTCACAGTGAAAAATTGTTCCGGTTCCCATCCTCTCTCCGTGAGGTGAGACTGTGACAAACAACCCAACATCGGAGCTGCTGCTGAGAATTTCAGCTCATTACATCAAACTTCTTTAAGGTGTAAAAAAAATCTACTTATCCTTTGTGAACAAGAGGAGTGGTAAAAACACAATAAGAGTAATATCATAATATGAAGTCTATATAATGTTGTGCATGCTATTCTTTTTATTGTTTTTACTTGTTGTGCCGCTTTGTTATAAAAACCAATTGTACCACTGGCAACACTATAGTTTCAATCAAGCCAATGCTGAATTAATCATTTATTTTAGCTTTCACTACATTCATAATTCATAAAAGTGTATACATTCTTGCTCAACGTTATTTTCGTCCCTAAAAGAATATAGTTGTTGTACAGTGAACCCACAGCAACCCTGAGTACATACTGTAGCACACCACAAACACACACACACATATAGTAGCCCTATAACGTAAGCAAGACACATCATTTGGATAAATAGATAGGATAATGAATGCACTGCTTTATTATTAGACTACCCCAACAATATAAATGCACAATTATACTTTTGTTACTGTTTGTTTCTTTTTTTTTAATGCTGTAATTAAGATGTTGCCTCAACATGAATCATGATTTCTTTAACTATGCATACCCAAAGTGGGCCAAAGGCTTAATGCAGGAGCAGTAATATGTTTTAATGAGCCTGGGTCGCTGGATTAGACTATACATTTGTCATTCAGGTCCTTCATTGTAAAAAGTTTAACAGTGTAATTAAAAAAAAATGGCTTCAAGTGGCTGAAGTTCAAAAACATGTATGAGAGTGTTTCAAATAAGTAACAGCAGAGGTTCAGGTAGTCTAATCACTGTTGATTATTGCTTATTATCTCTGCCTTTTCATGTCAGCCAGTCTGTTCTAGATTTACATCAGTGTTTACCAACCATGGTGTCAGGACCCCCACAACAGGTTATAAGTGTAACCTAAGGGCTCACTGCATGATCCTGAAAATCTAAATTCTCTCAAAACAGTTTAAAAAAAAAATACTAATCAGTTTACTCTTCCTTGGGTTTTCAAAAATAATTAAACAAAATAGTCTCAGAAGAGAAAAACTGAACTTGAACTGCTCACACCTTATAGACATGCACCCTGTGACAATCAGACTAAATATAAAAAGTTAAACCACACAAGGCACACTTTCAGGCCCAAAGCCTGCAATTCTGGTGATTCTTGTCTTACAGATGCAAACGGTATCTTTCATTCCAATAGCTATTACATCCTATGAGACAACACATGCCAACCAGGCCATGAAAGCTTGGTGGCTTTTAATATTAGTGTGCCACAGGAATAATGTACTGTGATCTATTTAGTGTCACGATTCAGATTTTAACACGAAAGTCAATCGAACTGAGCTTCCAATTTCACTCAGTGAACATAAAAAGCAGGATCTGCAATTCTCCAAATATGTATGTAGAGAAAACAAGATGGATTGCAGTCACATTTGGGATACAGCCAATGTATTGTATATACATCGCTAAATGTAAACAAAAGTGTGTTAAATCTCATTAGGATTCACACTTGAAATAACAAGTGTAAAAGGGGCCTTATAGACAGAAGTATACATGGGGAACTAAAAACATAAACTTGCAGTTATAAAAAAAAAAAAAAGAAGAAAATCAGCAATCGCATGTGAGGTTTCTGCAGGACACAGATGGTATTTACAGCACACACACATCATTAAAATACTCATTTGAATAACTTGTAGCAGGATGTTAAATGAGCTATATGTACTTAGGCAGTGTGTTTACAGAAAGTACCCCTGAAACTATAGGACAAATTTACTTCAGGCTATAGCTCCATGAATTAAAAAGGGAGCACTGGGGCCTTGGCTTGCACTTTTATGATTTGTGTTTATTCGTGTGCTCTTTATATGATAATAGGAGTGGAAATATTGACCTCCCAATGCAAGGTTATCTTTTAATTGCTTGATAGCGGTGGTTACATAAGATGAAATAACAGGCGAGCAGGGAATAAATTAACTTTTAATTAGAAACATCATATTCCAACTCACCCGTCTTGTTTGCTTGTTATTGTTGTTGTCTTTTCATAGAAGTGAGGAACAGGCGGGGGGGGGGGAGATAAAAATACTTACAATTGGAGTGATATGCCACACAAGCATTGATAGACTCAATTATTCCACAATATCCCACTGTCTTTCCAACAAATAAACCCTAATTTTGCTGAGGAAACATGGCTGGAGTAGTCATGATTGTGCATTACAGTCCTTTTTATTCAAACAAAACAAGGCTAAGTGGAGTCTGTGCAGTACCTGCCTAATGTTGTAATCATCACAATCTCCCCCCCCATGCACGAGTCCTGCTTCTACTCTGCACGTGAATTTGTTTTAACACAGTGTAACAAAAAACTACCTTTTAATATTGTCTCTCTCGTTTTAAATTCTGTTCTGGCTTTCTGGACACACAGGAGTTTTATTTTGAGTCTTTTAATCAGCATTGGAACATTAAAGAAAGAATAAAAAAAAAACTGCCAAGGCAAGAAAATGGTAACTGGTTTCAAATATTGTGGCACCAATACTAAAACTGGGGATTAACCAGGAATCCACCAGTCAACACTTTTTATGGTGACCCCAAGTTGATATCACAATAGATATAAAACCCATACAGTATATCCCTACTCACTTAATCCATCATGCCTAATAGGAATTTGATTTTAGTATGTCAAGTGTATTTTGTATGCATTTATCAACAGCTCGCCATCTATGACATTGAGGTTATTATTTGTTTTTTAATCCCATACTTGTTATTTGATTAAGTGGTGGTGGAAGAATAATGTGTAAAAGTAGAGCAGCAAATAAGAAATGTCCTTCATCCCCCATCTCTGGTTTAGATCTGATAAACACTTTGACTGTACAGTACACAAAAACCATAATTATAGCAGAGAAAAATAATATCTTTCAAATAGCCTCATAGAGCATATATATTTTTCATGGTTGATGGAGCCAAAGTGCAACAGTTCAACAAGCGTGGAGCAAAAAGTGAGATTGAATCTCAAATACTCTGAACATCTATTAAAATATTTGAAAGTGATTAAAGTCCAGTTTTGTTTATCATACTTAAAGATATGTTACAATTCTTTAATTATGGCATTTGCTGTAGATGATGACAAAAATGCTTAATAGTCTCTAAAGTACACAAGCAAAATTACTTCCACATTATCTAAAACCAGAAAAAACACCGAGCTATAAACACTGAAATGGAATAATCTATATTTAGTATAGATGTCATGATAAAAATACTTTTGACCGTAATAATTTGTCTTCAGCACTACGAGACTTGGCAAGTAAACAACTAGTATTTAACTATCTTACAAATATCCATTTAAAAAAAGTGCCTAAAACATTACTGGAATGCAGACCAGAAGGCAAATATAACCACATACAGTTTTCAATCCTGCATGTGGTTATATTCACACTGTGAAACAAACGTTTAGGGTTTCAGGTGGATGTGTGCAGGTGATGTCTTAATGATGACGGTTACACTTCAGGGCTCGACAGCTAAATCAGCTGTGTGGCGGCAGCGTCTCACAGGTAATGGATTTGAGTTCCCAGCGGACATCTTTAGACAGTCTTCAGGGTCTGTTCTAATTAATGAAAGGCAACCCTCAGATTAAAGACTTTCAACTAAAACCCGGAGTTGGCAAAGAAACATCAAGTGCTGAACCCTATTTCACAGAACAGGTTGGTTGCTTGTGTATTCTGTATATATCTGTTTGCGTGAGAAAGTCTTTCAGTCTCATTATCTCTCTGACCTACAGTAGAGACTTTCCTCTAAGTGTTGAGGCCAACCATTTGAGCAGGCAGGCAAGCCTTGTGTTACTAAGGAACTCTGACACTTAGCAAATAAATGGCTGGTGGTGTGCTACATGTTTCCATGTCCCTCACTCTGGCTTTATCATAATATTGATTGCATTAAAAGCCTCTACTGAGAGCAGCACAACAGTCAGTTTTCCTATCTGCTTTCAAGTGAAACGTTGCTTGACAAACATTCCCCTCTCTGATATGCCCCTGCTATCCATTATTTACCCAAACTGCTCATCAATACAGTATAAAGAAATTGATGATACAGGTTTCACAGGTTCCATCTTGACCTACGTCTCTAATTCCTAGGTGTGCCCCAATGGTTCCTGATACTGTAAAAATATATTATATAATATTTTTTTATGTTTTTCATGTAGTTCCAGTCTTGTGTACACTGAATAATGACATATGATATTAAATCAAACTTTGCATCTCCAAATGGTTACAATCTCAAAAGAAAGGGAACAGAACTAAAAGTATACAGCTAATGTTACCATGCTGATGAGTTAGCTTGCCTCAACAAGAACTGAATCATACGCAGGTCTGCACAGCACTGAGTTGTTGAGATTTGGGAGGTATGTAGGTCGACTCTCTGCGAACATCTATGACCTATGATTATCAATAACGGCCTTTTTTGACATTTACTTGTATCTTTAGATAATCAGCTTAACCTCCCGACGAACAGACCAACGTACATTGCTAGTCCGAGAACTTTTTATGTAAAAAATGTTTTTATTTTTTATGTACATACTGCACAAAGCATAGACCTGGTGTTATGCGAGGAATAGAGGGAGGGAGGTTTTTCTGTGTTTTAAGCCCCCAACGTCTCCTTCCAGGCAGCGCTGCCTGGAAAGCACTAGGATTACGGTAGGTTTCCACACAACTAAATTTTGGGTTGGTCTCATTGAGGTTCAATGGAGATGTAATTCACCCTGATTGGGTCAAAAGAGAGCAAATCTTCGAGGTAAGCAAACAAAATTGAAGAAAGCTTTAACTTTATTCAAATGAGAACCTCTCGAGAACCAATCAAGTCCGCGTGTTTGTGTTTGGAGGCGGGAGTTACAATAAAAGTCTGACTAAGATGGCGGAGGTTATCATGAAAATTTGTATGTGATTAAAATGTTTCAACACAAACATTGACAATATTAAGACAGATTGTTTTTTATGTCTCATGAACTTAAACAGGGCAAATACACCACCAAATAGAAAACTGTAGATGTTAGTTTAAACACTAAATTATTCAGCTAGCCGAAAGATCAACCGCTAGGACATTGCATTTCATTGTAGGCAAAGTAAGGCAGCTAGGCTACATAGCCAGGTTACCAGATCATTTATGAGCTAACATTTTACCCATGGTTTGCTGCTATGCATATTTACTGCCCCGTGACGTCTTCTGACAGCCCGGGACATTGAAAAATGTTCTTTTAGTTTGTGCGGGTAATTGCCTTAACTAAATTAATTTATTCATAAAATGAACTGTAAAATAACGGGAGGCCATTTGATTTGTCCATAATGCAGCAGATCTATACCATTGAAGTGTTTTTTAAATAAATAAGTTGTTTGAAAACATGAACGGGAAATCATTAAATTGAGAGAGCCTCATGCCTATGACATGAGTGGTTAATTTGACAAGCTACGATACCTTGCTAGCAAACTACCTGCTAGCTACCTATGCTAGCAAACTACCTGCTAGCTACCTATGCTAGCAACCCTCTCTGCTAGCTGCCTAGCAGCCGGTGTTCTGTTGCGGTCTTGCGTGTTGTTTTTGCGAACGCTCGCAGAGCTGCCTGAAAGGAGACGCTGGGGTCTTAAAACACCATTGAGCGTGAGGGAGGCCCAGTAAAGATCCCTTGAAGGTGCTCTCTCTCACTCGCTCTCGTTTCTCGGAGGTGATTAGCCATTTCCCTTTGCTCCCATACATCCATACATCATACGGATTGGGTCTGAGGGACAAAGGCAGAGTATGAAACTAAGTATGCACACACATTTGCGAGGAGAGAAGGGCACTTGTGTGAGTGTGGGTGTGTACTGTGGTATGGCAGGGCACTGACTTCTATCTCTAGGGTCGTTGGCTGGTAATTAGTTTTGCTCTAATGGCTGCCTGGTGAGGTCAGGGGATTCCTGTAATCCCTCCTCTATCTGTTCACCTCCTGTTCGCCTCTTAATACTAATCTTTCTAACCTATCTCCTCCTGTCTGCCTCTCCTTCCCTTTAAGAAATCACAGGTTTCCTTTTCCTGTGATTTTTTAAAACTGCCAGTCTAGATTTCTTGTTTTCCCCCACTAAATAAATGCACCACTTTTCATTGTATTTCTTTTCTTTTAGGTTCAGCTCTACAAACTGGATTAATACAAAATACCTTTCATACATTGCATATAGTTATCCTCTTTGTTTTTTCCTCAATTTTGGTAAAAACTTCTAGCGTTGAATTTCACTGTCTATCAAGACAACAGTCTTGGGTTCCTTTTGCTGTGATTTTTGTAAACTGTGGGTAAAATAAAGTATAGGTTAGGTTAGGTTAAAACTGGATTTGATTTAACTGCATATAACTGTTGTTTCAGCAGCATTTCACTGTATACATGTTAGTGTGTATTTACAGTACATGTAGAAAAAAAAGACATTTCTTAACTTAAATATCAAAACAAAGGCCTTTTACTGTTGCTTAATATGATGATGTCCTGCAATGATGTGTGATCTCCTTCGCCTATTTTCTGGGGTTAAAAGTCTTCAAATCTATATTTTTATTTGCATTTTCCTCAAAAATATTGGAGACTTCAAAATCAAGGATAAATCAGTAAAAGAAGGATTACTTCAACATTTTTGCAAACATGCTTACAATTGGAAACATGGGAAAACAGCCAGGGTGGCTCTGTTGCAAAATCTGCCTACCAGAACCTAAAGATCACTAACAACTTGTTAATTTAATACCAACAACGACCAAAGTATAGAAACAAAAAGTCATGGTTTGGAGGTTTTAAGTGAAAGATTATTTCTTGGCTTCCTTGAGTTTAACACTGTTGCCTGGCAACTGCTCAGAGCCAATAAGTAGTCAGGCAAAGCTAAGCTAAGCTAAGCTAACCAGCTGCTGACTATCGCCTTGTGTTTAGATATTTAGTAAAGAGTAGGTAACAATCTTCTCATCTAACGCTAAAAAAGTTGGATGAAATATGCCATTTCACAAAATGTCTAACTAATCCTTTAAATGTCACTAAATCCTACACACTGTAGGTTTTAGTGACGTAATTCTAAGGGTGGCAAATTGCAACCAAGTGAATTTTCTCCTGTGGGCCAAGTGTATAGGAGAACTATGGTGACGCGAAAAAGTTTAGGGCCAAATATAGAGCCAGTGGTTGGTTTGTCTGTTCTGGGCTACAGCAGATAGATGTTGGTGCAACATGGCGGACTCCGTGAAGAAAATCTGAACCGTGAAGTCAAAAAATCATTTCCATACCACTCCCGTATGTACTGTATATTTAATGCAATATTCATTGCCAATCAGCAACCATTCATCCATGTTCAAAAAATTCCTGCTAACATTTAAAAATAAAAAACTAGAAAAACATTGGAGAACCATTTTACTATTATGTAAGCACATAATGTAATCTAATACTGCCCTGGTTAAAAAAAAACAATGCAACTGATCTCAGCTGGCATTCTGTCTACAATGGAGTGCAATGGGAATTTCTATGTGACCCCAAACTTTTGACCGGTAGTGTAGATGTACATTTCTGCCAATAGATCACCATAAATCCTGCACACTAAACATGTAAGGGATAATACTGTAGAGTGAGGTAGTTGTTATTGCGATTACAACCCCTTCAGGCTGATTCAAGACCCCTTCACAATCAGCCTGAAGGGGTTGTATTTGCTATAACCACCGCCTCGCTCTACATTATCCTGCTTATGTCATGGCTACTTTCCAAATAAATCAAAAAAATTGACACAAAATACTGATTTAAATAAGATTTTATCGCTTCCGCTAAAAAAAAGTCTGTTCCGTCTCTGCGGTTGGAATCCTGCGTCCATAGCAAACTAAACTCGGTAGCTGATTAACGCAACCGTTAGTCTATTTCTCAACACCACAGTATCTCCCCCTCCTGCAGCGAATACATTTCTGGCAAAAGCCACTGGTCTGGTCCGGGCACGCATTTTATCCGTCTTACGGGCTGTGGTAGTAGCTGTATATTTTAGGAGTTTGTTATAATGGGATGCTGCCGTGCTGATTTCCCTCTTCATTCATTAATGTATTTAATATTGAAAAAAAATGCCATTCCATTGAATTCAACCAAGACATGTAATAAGCAAATATAATATCTATCATCAATCATAAAGTCTGTACTAATGTACATGCAACTTTGCGGAGGAAAACCCATCACCTTTGACAATATTTCCAAAGACATGCTTGTTGGCTCACAGCACTTTCACAAAGGTAGCCTAAATGCGATTAGCAATTTTGGATATTTTCATGACATGGCCAATAGATTTTCAGCTGCCAGAGTTAACTACATTTACATTTAATTAATTCATTTAGCAGTTAACTAAATTTCTGCTGTTCAGATTAAAGCAGTAAGGAAGTTGCTGTGTTTTGGGAGCAAGATGTTAAATAGAAAAATAATTATGTAGCATATCAGAATATCAATTCTCGATTAGCAATGTCACCTTGTTTATTCATCTAGACTTTGGTGGCTAGGTTAGACTAGGTTAGTGTAATACTGACAGGCTATGACATAATTTGCATCTTACATTTCTAGAAAGCATCAGTCAATTGACATACAGATGCAGTGGTAATTCCTAGCTATAGTCTCCTCTGCACTGGACCTTAAATGTTATTCTGTTGCTGAAGCTTTAGCTCTGTAGCTTAAATATTAAAATGCTTTAGTTTTAATAGCTTACAAATTATTCTAATGCTGTAGCTCTGTAGTTTCTTTGTTAATAGCTTAAAGTTATTCTATTGCTGTCCTTGGTGCCGGCTACACTAATATTTTGAAGCCTTTGTGTTATGGCGTTACCACTAAAATGGCCGCCGCTACCCACAATGCACCGCTCCATGACATCCTCGCCCAAAGTCTATGTATAATTTCATAGATTCATTCACATAAATGCAGGGAATAGCATTTAGATACTTTGTGTTTATTTATCCTAAATTGACTAAATATCCGGTTAATATTTGTGTCCCTGTGGAGAACAACCCTTCTGAGTTTTCTTGGAGAGAGTGAATGTCTCTTGAAAGCCAAGACATAGAAATTATAAATTAAAATTATAGCTTGAGATGTGTTTGACATTGCATGGTTGGTTAAGACACACAGCTGTTTTTCCTTGCAACCGTTACAGCCGGTGCTGTTCTACAAAACTGTTCTGCTGTTTGGGTGTGAAGCATAATTTCTACAACAAATCTTGGGTCTCGCTGAGAGTTTTAGTCAACTCAGTTATGATGCATCATTGGTTGGCATTAAGGATAAAAAAAAACATCTGTCCTAACATTCTTTTATTAGCTGATAATAATGATATTTCATCCTCCACTGCTGTCTGGCACACCTGGATTGCTAAGGAGTTTATTTTGAAGCCCAGAATTAGGCCTAATTACTGCTTTAATTAGCAAATTGCTGAAGCCCACATCCAACTCCACCACCGCCAAAGGCACACAGCACTATCTGACCGGGTGGCCGAGGATGGAGCACATCAAATGAGATCTAATTGATGGCAGCTTAACGTCATAAAAGCTGATGATTGGGGAGGCTGGTGCTCAGCTGAGTCAAGTCAAAAACACAAGAGGGGGAGAAAACTCATTTATATTTAATGGGAGTTTTTAAAAAGGTGAAAATGAATATTGAGGAATAATTAGGAAGCTTGTGTCGGTAACAGTTGGCATAAAACGTCTCACAAAAAAATTAATTTCCCCTGAGGTCATCAAAAAAAGAGATCCTAATGCCAGCTGGAATAAAGAAAATTCAAAGTTTACCGTTGACGTCTGTGCTTAGCAATATTCACACAGCTCAAACAAACACGGCGCAAAATAAATGAAATCATCTCGTGTCTTCCCTTGTGGTGTGCATTCTCAAAAGTGATTCCAACCAGCAAGAGTCGAAAAATATTAATTTCTCAAACGTCAATTAATCACTGTAGCATGAGTCCTTCCATGATGGATTTTACGGTTTGAAAAATAATTAGCAGACAACCCTAGAGGTCTGAATCCCCCCCTCAGTAGCTGTAGAAAATCACTTACATGGCCATTTCTATTGGGATGAAATTCATTCTGGAATTACTGAGATAATAACTCTGTAATTATCTATGCCTCCAGTGATACTTTTGCTGACCACAGAGGACCAAAGAGATAGACCAACTGACTGGCGGACCGACAGACAGATAGAGATGGGCATCCAGTAATAGAGCTGGCTGGAGTTGGTTTTATGGCCTTAAAGTCTTAATGGCTTTCAGAAGAGAAGGCTGTTTGGCTGTCTGGTAGACAGAACGTCTGGACTTCTTCACTAATAACTCCCATTCTAAAGAGTTCCCAGAACCTTGTTGGCTTTGGGAGATAATACAAGCTTATGTTTATGGGTATTGACAAAGATTATAACGTATGACCACAGCTTGCGATAAATCTTGATTCTTGCATTAACAATGCAAAAGTTCCAGTGAAACTATAGCTGACCATTTTGATATAACAATAAAAACAACAATGCTTTATGGCTTCTACTTCTAAATAGGATCCAAAGAAATATGAAAGCTAAAATAGTCTTTAAATCATTCTGATATAACACGGCAGAACTGCCCAGTCACTTAAATAATTCAAGAAGATTTTTTAATGAAATAGTGTAGATGTTTGATTGAATTCTGATAGCGTGTTTGCTGTAGGATCACTAATAGACTTTTTGACAAGTGAATCAATCATGTAATAATTGATTAGAGCACTGGTGTTGTCACATTTCCTAAAGAATTCAATGGATGGCCATGTTTAAATAATCAGATTTACCTCTTCAAGGTCACAGATACACTGTGCTTTAGGGGGAAACTACTTTGGAAGGGGGGTTGATTCATCTCAATATTCAATTCGGATGTTGTGGTTTGTGGTGCTATTAGAGTGTCTTGTTGAACTAAGAAGTGTTTCTAATATTAGTGTACCCTACTTATATCAACAGAGGCTGAAGATGCCATTGGAAATACAGAAAAAAATAGTAAATGACCATGTGTTGAGAATTGTTTTGTCTCATCTATCTATTACTGGATATTAACTGGATAAAGACTTTTAAACAATTGTTTTGTAATGTACAGTATATTGGGTACATTGGTGATTAGGCAAGAAAGAGACAGAGACCTGAGTCAAATATAGTCCCGCATCTGTATCTTTAGCAGCTCTAACGAGAAATTGGTGTAAAGTAAGTCCTGACAAAACAATGACAAAACTGAAAAAACTGACCTTCCTTTTTAGAGTCAAAGAAATTATTTTTGACATTTTCAACAATTAGGAAAAGTGGACCATTTACTGTAGTGAAGATGGGTTTCCATTTATACCTGTGAGATGCAGTTAACAGCGTCAAAAACAGGTAGTACAGAAATACCTATTCACACCAATGGCTCAATCAGGGTTATACCCAGGTCAACAGTGTACTTGAATAGGGTAACCCTTCTTGATCTATTCGGTTTTGCAACCCAGGTCACCAGGTGGGTGCTTGGAAAAAAAAAACAAATTTTATCTCACTGTGCTTTACGCTGGGTTTTCAACATAAAACTGTATAAAACTAGGATTTTCACAGGCGGCCTCTGCAGCAGTGCAGTTCAATTCATTTTCGCTGGCAGTGGGTGCCCAGATGTTCACTAGTCTGCCTTTTACAGAGCGCTAACAAAGTAGCTACACAACTTGGTTCTGCTGGTATACAGATGGATTGGAGTATGTGATGTTAGCTATTCACTGAATATGACAAGTATGCATTGCTCCTTTCTAGCACCTAAGGTAATTGTTATGCATTGCTCCAGGGTAAGTGGACCTAGAGGTGAGATTATTTTTCATCTCCATTACTGTGCGATTTGTAGAAAAAAAAGCAGGAGGAGGATGTTTTTTAAATCATGCACAACCAAACAAAACATGCAAGAATTAAATCCCCCCTTGCAATACCATGGATACAGTGCCACGACCTTAAGGTCAAGGAAGTGGGCTTGCATCGCCCACAGAGGGCTACAGCGAGGTTAGGATACCCACAGCAGAAGAAAAGACCATGTATCTGTTTCAGTTCTTTATGCTGTTGGTGTTGGTTTTTCCTTCTCATCCTAACCACTTGCCCTTTTTCTCCATGCCTCCTGTCCTCTAACTCTTGACCTCCTCGCAGGGTAGGAGAAAATCAGAAGGAGGGAGAGAGAGAGGGAGATAAGAAAGGCCGACACAAGGCAGGAATCCCTGCAAATAAACAAGCTAGTGCGAGAATAGAGGGAGGAATTGGGGATGTGAAGGGTAGAGGGTATCCACAGATATCCACAGGAGTGAGTGAAAAGGGTGGAGGGGAGACAACAGTATTTTCTCCATCTCTCTAGCTATCCCTTTCTCCCCTTCTCTCTGTCTCCTCTGCTCAGATGTGTCAGCAGAGGAGGTGAAGTGAGCCAAGCAGGTTCCTGGCCTCAGCACAGTCGGGCCAAGGCTACAGCTGAGCGCAAGTTCCCTCCGCTGTAGGGACCCGCATCACACAAGTGAAGGTCTACCATGACATTTTTGTGCCTCCGTGTTATGTCCGTAATTTTAATCACCTAACATGAAAAAATAAACTAAAACAATAATCACTAACTTTTGACCAGTTTTAGAAATGCCCTTTCACCATACTGGTCCATTAAAACACATGCTATTAAAAAATAGCTTCATATAGAAAAAGCAAACCGCGCCGATCTTCTTTTGCCCTTCATTTTAAAATCAGAGCTCTGCCAGAGGAGACCATAGTGAGCGTGTTACAGGTGACTGCCAAAACCAAGGAAGTGCAGAAATCTGGCAGCTCTGTTATGGCACAGGGTGATTTTCACCAATGTGGTTCAAGTCCCCCCCAACTCATGTAAAGGGAATCTAAAAACAGGAAATTAAGCCAATGAATAATAGACTTTGCCAAATAGACCACTTGGTCTGTCGTTCCGCACTCACACAAAATAAGTCGGCAATGTTATTGGTGGTGTGTTCTTGGAGGTGGAGGACGACGTAATTGGGTGTGGACAAACCAACAAGCAAATCATCAAGTAGCTGTGTGCGGTGGCGTAAATGGCTCTAAACATTTTCTATGTGTGCATGCGGAGGTTAGCGTGGAGCCTGCCGCTAGATTTTGATTTAGTTGCATGCTTTGCCTGTTTTTTTTTTACCCGTTTTTTTTTTTTTAAAGTCCACTTCCTGATTAAGGCCAGGCTGAGTAGCAGTGTAATCACCCTACAGCGCTCAATGTGAGGCAGCTGCTGCTAATTGGAATCACTGACCTGCAAGTCAACTTAATTGCAGAACAATGCGTGTTTGTGGAATTTTTTGTTAACATTTCTGTCCTTTCTGTTATTACTCTTTTTTTTATTTCATTTTTGAAACTCAAGAAATTTAGTTGGCTAATCTTGAAATGACCGCTGATGTTTTCTTATTGCTGGCAGTTCTTTTCTGTGGAAAATGTGTGGGTACATTTAAGCTCAGGGTTTATACAATGGCAGTGTCAAGACTGTGCCAGGACGCACCTTTAACACCAGTGTTGTGCTGTTGACATTCAGTTATAAAAATGCTTTGCAAGCTGAATACGATACCAGGCTGCTTCCTTCCACACATTCATCGTTTCCAGAAAAGTCAGTGCTAACCCTGTTAGCAGGCTTTTACAGTGGATATAATAAGTCTACACACCCCTTTTAAAATGAGAGGTTTTTGTGATGTAAAAAAATTAGACAAAGATAAATCATGTTAGAACCTTTTCCACCTTTAATGTGACCTATAACGTGAACAATTCAATTGAAAAACAAACAAATCTTTGAGGGGGGGAAAAAAAGCACAATAACCTGGTTGTATAAGTGTGCACACCCTTAAACTAATACTTTGTTGAAGCACCTTTTGATTTTATTACAGCACTCAGTCTTTTGGGGTAGGAGTCTATTAGCATGGCACATTTTGACGTGGCAATATTTGCCCTCTCTTCTTTGCAAAAGTGCTCTAGATCTGTCAAACTGCGAGGACATCTCCTGTGCACAGCCCTCTTAAGATCACCTCCCAGATGTTCAATTGGATTCAGGTCTGGGCTCTGGCTGGGCCATTCCAAAACCTTAATCTTCTTTTGGTGAAGCCATGCTTGTGGATTTGGATGTGTGCTTTGGGTCGTTGTCATGGTGAAAGGTGAACTTCCTCTTCATCTTCAGCTTTCTAATGGAAGCCAGATGGTTTTGTGCCAAAATTGCCTGGTATTTGGAACGGTTCATAATTCCCTCCACCCTGACTAAGGCCCCGGTTCCATCTGAAGAAAAACAGCCCCAAAGCATGATGCTAGGGTATGCTGTTGTTTTTGCGCCAAACATATCTTTTTGGAATTATGGCCAAAAACCTTGGTTTCATCAGACCATAACACATTCTCCCACATGCTTTTGGGAGACTTCATATTTGTTTTTGCAAACTTCAGCCGGGCTTGGATGTTTTTTTTTGCAAGAAAAGGCTTCCCGTCTTGCCACCCTACCCCAAAGCCCATTCATATGAAAATTATGGGGGATTGTTGTCACATGTAGCACACAGACAGTACTTGCCAGAAATTCCTGTAGGAATTGTTGCTGTAGGCCTCTTGGAAGCCTCCCTGGGCAGTTTCCTTGTCATCTTTTCATCAATTTTGGAGGGACGTCCAGTTCTTAGTAATGTCCCTGTAGTGCAAAATTGCCTCCACTTGATGATGAACTGTCCTCACTGTGTTCCATGGTATATTTAAGGTTTTAATTCTTTTGTACCCTTCTCCTGACTGATATCTTTCAACAATGAGATCCCTCTGATGGTTTGGAAGCTCTCTGCGGACCATGGCTTTGCTCTGTGATGCAACTAAGAAAATGTCTGGAAAATCCTACTGAACTTTATTTGTGATTAATCAGAGTCACTAAATGATGGCAGGTGTGTAATGACTTCTATTTAACATGAGTTTAAATCTGATGGGTTAATTCTGAACACAGCCATATCCCCAGTTATAAGAGGGTGTGCACACTTATACAACCAGGTTATTGCAAGGTCTTTATTTTTTATTTTTCAACCTTGAAGATTTTAGTTTGTTTTTCAATTGAATTGTTCATGTTATAGGTCATATTAAAAGTGGAAAAAGCTCTGACATGATTTATCTTTGTCTAATTTTTTTACATCACAAAAACCTGGCATTTTAAAAGGGTTGTGTGAACTTTTTATATCCACTGTACATCCTAACCCTACAAAACACAAAGTAAAGCCAAATCCCAAACACTATCCCTGCTGTACAAACACTGTACCTCAGGCTAGTATTTGGAGGTTACTGTGCCGAAAGTCTTAGCAGCAGGCAGAACAACGTGTCAGCCATCCCAGCTGGGCCACTGCATAATTCCCTTTCTCCTGATGAAGTTCTGACACTCTAGCTCCCCACCTAGCCTCCATCTCTGACACTCAGTTCTCTCAACACTTTCTTCAAGCACTGGGACACATCTATTCTCTTCATTTATTTTCTTTATTCCAAATCAATGTTCATCTCCATATCAGTCCCCTTCTCAATATCACTTTGTGGCGCACAGGATGTATGAAGATCGATGCTGAAAAAGAGATCGGAAATTAAATTAGAATTGAGCGAAAGACCCTTTCATACTGAAATCCACAGAGGAGAATGAGAGGTGTAAAACATTATGTGTGTGTGTGTGTGTGTGTAGACAGCGGGAGGGGTAGTAAGCAGTGTGTGTCGATCAATGTCCCCATACAGCACCAATGCACTTGTTTGATTAATTAATAAATTAATTAATTTGTTTAAAAGCTTGCTGATGAAGGGTGTTTGGATGTTAGCGGTGACGTTTCACTGTAAAATTGATCATGTTGACATGACTGCTGCTTCTTTTCTAAGATGTCAGAGGCACAAGAAAAATAAACAGAAAAATGGAAAGTACTGTACAGGAGTGAAGAGGGTAAGCAAAGGCTGAAAGCAAAGGCATTATCAGTTTCTTTATGGCTTGTATCCTGAGATGACACTTAAAGAGATGGCTGTTTAGGCAACTATGTCAAATCCACAATACAGGAGCATGAAGTGTAAAACATTCCTCAGTGCAACACAAGTGAGAAAGTAAAAGCTGTTTTTGGAAAGTGAGACACATAATGCCTATAGTACAAAGCCCCCTTGGACTAAAATATTTCTGTTCACTCAAAGTCCCAAATGCAATTTAACAGAGCTTGAGCACTTTTGTAAAGATAAACAGGGGGAACATGATTTAGACCTCTTAAATATGAATCTAAAAGTTGCATAAAAGGGAATAATAAGCAATACTCTGCAACCTATTACGTGTAAAAACACTTTTAAATAAGACATTTCAACATGTCTTTGTCAAAAGCTAGAGTACCCAACAAAACTTCATCTATCCATCATTGATTCTATAGACAATAACCCAAACTGCCATTAACATAATCTAACACATAATATATATTTAACATTAACAGAAAATGTTATCACACAAAACCTCTACCATAAATGATCATATATACAATATTATACATATTGGGTCATCAGGGACCTTGAAGCCTTAATGACTTAATGCTAACACTGAGTGGCTGTGTGTCCTGCTTGAAGTATTTTATGAAAACAGACTTTGCTTTCCATAAGTTTGACACCAAACTGCCAATTTTCAACTAATTTGCCATTTCCATTACATTGTCAGTCACGAATAGCTTTGCGTAATACATGGACATTATACTCTCAGTCTGATAATCCATCAATGCACGGTCTGTTACTTCTGTGAAGAAGAAGAAGAAGAAGAAGAAGAAGAAAAAAGAAGAAAGAAATGCTGTAAATGATTATAATGGAATGCACACACATGTTTGATGAAAATTTTATACCCTGGATATCTGTGGTTTTCAGTTCAATGAATCCTTCTCTCTCTCTTTGCAGAAACAAAACAGCAGGACAACATGCAACCGATTTAGAGTGAATTAAAGTCTGTGCGCATGAGACGCTCATGTCTCTCGCTTCCTCCTGTCCTTTTAAAATGTAACTAAAACAAGATTAGATCCAAATATGAAAATGACAGATGAACTACAACCTGGGTTTAGGCCATGTTAAAACATCACCAGTACAGTCCAGTCAGTTAGAGATTGCATGACTACACCGAATCTGGACCAAATCCTACTCATTATTTTGATTTTCGGCTTGTTCTTTTCTTTTTTTGCTTTTCTCAGGTACTTCCGTTGACTTCCGTGTTGGCCTGCCACCATGACACAGTAAACCTCTCCTATATAGAGTCCTAAGCAGGTTTAAACAACTGACTGAGGTTTAGAAGACACATAATGGAGTAAAGCTTGAATCAGGGAACATTTGAGTAAAAGGGACAGGAAAAAGGGGTGTGTTATAAAGGACTTGCCCATAGCAGAACTGTTACCTGCAAACTTGCAGCACTTTACCCGAAAGAAAGTGATTTCTCTGGTGGTCTTTGCTGGCTACCTGTCTCTCGTCCAAGCTAGCAGGGGATGAGTCAAATGTGATGACATTCAAATGTAATAAAGCCAACATGGCACACATTGAAGCCTCGCCAATGTGGCCCCCAATCACATGAAAGAGGCATCATAAATTACAAAACGGCACTGTCCAAAAACTTTAACTCAGAGGATCCTCAAACAACTACATGGCAAGGCTACTTCCTGTAACATTAGCGATAGGAACAACCCTGATGGAGTACATGCAGGGTGGTTTCCAGGAAGTTTCACCATACAACTATTACTTTTTTTCTTTTTTTGTAGAAAAAGATCTACTTTAGCTGCATCTCAAACTGATAATTAAAAACAAACTCTCTTCACATTCATGTTTTTCATAGCAACCAGCTGCTGCAATTAGCAAACAATACTGTATTCAGATCTTACACACTTCATTCTGGATGTTCTAGTTATGTATCCATCACAACATATTTGTGACAATAAAAAAATAGTATATAAACAATTTTTTAGGGGGCAGGGTTGAATTTTTCTGTTTCAATAATTTACTCTGTGGAGGGACAACTAAATAACTACAATATGAAAAGCATTACTGAACAGCATGAAGGCCAAGATACACTGGCTAATTCCTTTTGCCAATATGCTGTCTAATATAACAGACATACAAGTCTTTATTGTGAAATGACCTTGTCCCAGCTTTGCGGTCTGCTATAATACGCTACTGTGCAGCAACTTATTCACTGCTAGCAGGCCTCATGTAGCAGACCTGCTAGCCTGGTGCCCTTTGTTGACTATATTATAATTCACTTGTCAAGCCAGTGTTTAAAACTGCCAGCTATTCAGCCAGGTCTGCTGAGGTTGATGCACTGGACCACAATATTGTGTCTTGAGGATGCTTTATACCTTAATCCCTGCAGCCATCACTAATGACTCTCAGCATCTTTCTCTCCTGGCCTTCCTTTTCTTGCCAGCTGGTGAAGAGTCTGTCAGTCTGCCTGAGTCTGTGATACCTCTTCACAACAGCCTCCTCTCCCTGTACTGCTGAAGATGATGGTGCAAACAGTTAAAACATAAGGAGAATGAAGGGCAGGCTGATTAAGAGAGAAAAGGAGAAAAGGGAAAAGGACAGAACAATAGCATAAATATAATCATAGTATGCGTGACAGCAGGTGAAAGGGAAGACGAAGAGGTGGCACCAAGGAGGAGGATCATAAGGGGAGAGAAAAGCAGAGAGATGGACTGATGAAGACCTGAAAGAGACAGGAAAAGGATTTATATTCACCACTCATTTTGCGCTCCGTTTGACTTTTGGAAGGGAAGCAGATGTGCCTCCGTGCACACGGCAGCCTCTATAGTAGCACAGTGATTCACAGGCTTTCAGATGAATATGGAACAAGCCCAGTTCGCCAAATTAACAGGCTCATTTCCCACAGAGAGAGTCAATCCGTCACTTCTTCACTGCTCTGAAAGACAGAAAAGGGGGGGAGAAAAACTGGAGACAGAATGAGAAACGTAATGAAAGCGACTGAATCACAGAAGGAGAATAGAGAGTGACAGAGTGAAGATAACAAAAGAAGAAGAACGGGATGTCTGGTGAGTTTGTTTTCTGATGCTCATATTCCCCTGTTTAGAGGGATGCTGGAAATAATGTGATCATCTGCATGGAAGAGAGTCTCTGAGATACATGGGTCATGCATTGTGAACAAGAGAGAATGGCTGGTTTGTTTATCTATCCTGTCATTTCTCCAACAAATGCTTGATGCCTCCGTTAGCACCATCAATTTTTGGTTGCATGGAAACAAAGCAAATAACCAGCGCTGCCTACCTAGCAAGCAACACAGATGGCATAATGCAAGAGGGGGCCAAGATCAACATTACTACAAAGTTTTGAAAATATTCTATAGTGCAATGGCACCCCATTGCTAGCAGATGGGTCTCTCCCTGTTTAGTCAGTCAGAGACTGTGCAATTTCCCAAATTGAATAAATCTTGCCCACACATAGACACAAAACTGCTTTGCTAGTTCCATCATGTTGTAACTAAGACATCTGCAGAAAAAAATAAATAATTGTATTTATTAGCATGATTTAGATGAGTTCAAAAACATCCAAACGCCCACGTACGAATACATAGTGGACTAGACGCAAGCTTTCATTTTGAAAAGTCAAAGCTCGCAGACAGCACGCAGTTGGGAGGGCATGAGACGGGAGGTCTCCAGGCTGCCGCCATATCCAACTCAAATATCCTTTTCGGTCCCGGTGATTATTTGTGAAATTGTGCAAACAGCAGCCTTTTCAAGTCATTTGAGAAGGGAGGAGTGGTAGCATGCAAACTCCCAAATTGACGCTTGTCTGAGAACTGGAGTTTTGGATAATGTTCAGCTTTGGCAGCTTTACCTATATGCTAAAATATCCAATCACTGAGTTATTACTAGTGACAAATCCATAGCGACCAGTTCACGTGAACAATTTGTTACTACCCATAGTGCTTTGCTGAATGGTCTTAATGTTTTATTTCATGCGAATACTAGTTTACTAGAGGAGTAACGTAGTATTTGTATAGAGTAATGCAGCAAGTGTGCATTTAGTTTCCATGCTTATTGTGTTTCCACAACAATGTTCTAATACCATGAAATAGCCACCATAATAGTGGAGTGTGATGTGTAAAATAAGAAAGCAGAGGTTAAGTCACGGTTGTCATGGTTGTATGAAAGCAATGGTTACCTGTCAAGTACTGCTAAGCGCACATCAGAACAGAAGGCATCAAAACAATGTTGGGGAGGGTCATGCCACTGCACTACCAATTGCATGCAAACATATTAGAACAAGTAGTGAGAGCTTCAAACTTTATAACTTTCTATTTATGTCAAGTATTAAAACCTCATCAGTCATGAAGAGGAAAAAGATAAAAAAGACAAAGATGTAATTTCAAAAACAAATACTTTGTGTCTTTAGTTTAAAATCCTCTACATTAACATCTTACTAACCTCAATGATTCAAAGGGCTTCAATAACTGCAACACACAGGGATGGACCAATCCAACTTCTTCTGTCCTGACACCAAATAAGGGCATTTGCCGATACAAAGTAATGATTGGATACCAGTACTTTTTTTTTTCCCCCAAATGTTAAATCTGTACCTCACTGCGTGGAACTCAGTGGAATCATTTGTTTATGGAAGTTAACATGAGGCCAGCCATTGCTGTAGCACTCAAAACTGAGTTGGCAGCCCACTGTGACTGAATGAAAGTAACGGGTAGCAGAAAGATTGAATATATGTTTCATTATAAAAATGCAATGTGAATCAATCACATAATGGCGATGCCCATTCTGCTTGGTGCATCCGTAGCAGCAAAATCTTCACTGAAATGGGCTATTAAATGTTATCCTGCTGTACATTCAGTCAAGTGGAAACAGTGAGGAAGATGGGTCCAGAGTGTGATGCAGAAGATCCCAGATGCTGCTTACAGCACGAACAACCTGGAGCATTTGGCTCTAATGCAGTAACACTGGAGTGGAAGTTAGCCCCGGTGCAGAGATGGAGACAGGTCTGTATGAATACTCAATGCAGCAAAACAATAGAGCAATCCAATGCGTCACGTTTTGTGTAGTAGTGTACAGTTCTAACACCATAATTTTCTTTTATGCAGCAAATGCAGGTAGAGAGCAATCCAGCTGCCTGATGCAGCAGCAAGCAGGTAGGGACCAGCACACACACACACACACTGAAAATACTCCATATGTATCCACACATTTAGGCACACTAACCTTCCTTTACATACAGAGACACACACAGCAACATATAGACATCGGGTATATGCACCCTGACACAAGCGCCCAAACACACATTCACATACAGGACACACACACACACACACACACACACACACACACACACAATATCCTATAGGAGCAGCAGCTTGCACCTGAAAAATAACTAGACTGCTGACACACCAACATCAGCTGTGTGTGTGGGGAAGGAGGGAGAAGAGGGGGGGAAGAAAAACGAGATGCCGACAAAGCAACAGTGTTTTGTCAACAGGAACGTGCTGTCAGTGAGCACTGCTCATAGTCCCTGCAGTCGTAAAACATTCAAGATTCAAGACTTCAACATCAAGATTACATTTTTTAAATGAATTCAAATGTTATTTTCATTTTTTTATCAAGTTGCTGGAGTTGAAACAGGTGAAAAATGCATGCTGTTAACTAAAAAAATGCAACAGTAGCTTGTTTGATATGCTAAACATTATCACAATACATTTAAATTGATAACACCTGGCAGCACTAACTGCACTGCTACAGCAGGTTTCTGAAATACTGTAGATAATACAAAAGCACTAATTTGCAAAGCTTTTAACATACAGTACAGTGCAAAAGTCTTAGGCAGGTGTGAAAAATGCTGTAACTAAGAATGCTTTAAAAAATATAAAACAGATTTTATCAATAAATGCAAAGTGAGCAAACAAAACAAAACAAAAAAATCTAAATTACATCAATATTCGGTGTTATTACCCTTTGCCTTCAAACCAGCATCAATTCTTGTATTCAAGTCGTGCAACATTGAGGATCGTTTTGCCGACCACTACCAACCACACAGTGGTCGGCAAAGGAAACTTAGTGCAGCAGATGAAACACATCAACTTTATTTCCCTTCGAAAACGGAAAATGTCCAGTGGGACCCAGGTACACCCTGGAGAACTCTGCCCAGAAGTGGTCTTCACGGAAGAGTTGCAGCCACAAAGCCATACCTCCGACATGGAAACAAGGCCATTTGGTCTTTTGTGGTTCTATTCTACATGAATTTACATGATCTTTGCAAACCTTTGCACAGTACTGTAAATTGATACAGTATAGTGACAGGTTACTCATTAAAAGTACAGTAAGTAATTTTTTAAACTACTAACAGAGAAGATGTAAGAGCACCATCGTAATACTGTTGTGGAAAATTTACCTTCATGAAAAATCACTAATGCTACCTGGAATTTAATCATTTTTAGCTCCGTGATTCTAAAATTCTTAGTGTGTAATGAACTTTTGATTTTACCTTCTGCATGAAATGTGCTCCATAAATAAATCTGCCTGGCCCAGTCTCAGTGTTTGCTTAAAGTGCTGAGGCCAATTTAAAAGGAGTAGCATAAAACAACACTTCACATTACAAAGTAGCAGTAACATTCCCTACACCCAGCAGTTAACAGCGTTCACACTTGAATAATCAGATTCGTCAAGTCAGACACACTGAACATCGCACTCAGTGGATTGTCTTACCACATGGCATTAACGCACAGCCAAGTTAGAGAATGTCGTCCCTGTTACGGCTTGTCAGAAATAACGGCAAGGCTTGGACCCAAATGCAGTTTGGGTCCATCCAGTTTTTGTTTTATTTAACAAAAACTGAAACAACAAACAAAAGGTGTCCAGAGGTAGGCAGGCAAAAACCACAGGGACCCAAAAACGAATAAATCCAACGACAGGACAGCATACACCTCGAAAACACCGCACAATGATCCCCGCACCAGACAAAGACAACACAGAGAATAAATACACAAGGTAATGAGGAGAAATGAGAGACAGGTGACACAAGGGCTCCAACAGGCGTAACACATCATGGTTGGGCAGACAATTACAAAGGCGAAAAACACAAGACAGGGTATAAAACCAGACAAGACAAGACAGAACTAGACTACTACAAAATAAAACAGGACAACAGAACCTCAAAACCAACAGAAACTCAAAACCACGCCAGACAATCCCTTAACATGTAGGCCTACTTCATCTTTAGCACACCCACCTGCCTGTACTGTACACAGTATGTTATTGCTCATAACCATATATTATAACAGACACACAGCTGTCACTACCAATCCCACAACATTATAGCAGACATTAGTTTTTGCCTCACCATCTGGCTGTGACTTAGAGCCGGGGGAGCTATGTTATATACCAACTCTGACATGTAGGACAGCTAACATCAGCAGAACATTTGTTCGTTTAACAAGGAGGCAGCGATAGCCTGGAGTGGAGGCAAGCCTGTGTTTAACATTCTGAACCATCTATAGTATGAACGTCTAGTTGAGGAAAGTAGATGAAGATAGCTATAAACTGAGTTTACAGCTGCCACTGAAGTGACATTGTGCAAGGGATTTAAACCCCAAAACATATGCATTAGTATAGTGTAAAGAGTGGAATTATGCAAGTGTAAAACCCATAAATACCCATACAGCCAGGATGTAAATGTACAAATGGATGAAGAAATCTTTTTTTTTTTTTTTTTTTAAATCAATAAAGCCCCCCTGTTTCTATCCAATATGCCATAATCTTTTCTTTCTCCATGTCCAATCATTTGAAATAAAATGTTTGGGCAATGTTTTGCTGCACATCATGAGTTTGTAATGGTTGGAGGGGTCAAACTCCATTCAGATTTCTCCAGACACTTTATGCAAAGTATTTGCCAATTGCACTATTGTGTTTAAAGTCACATGTTTACCTCATTATCTCCTTTAATTCCTAACTGATGATTCATTATTTAAAATCTAGACCACAGTGGGAACTTTTTTATTTAGGAAATATCCCCAGACATGGCAACAAGGTCTTGACTGACGTGAGGTGAGTAGTTATGAATTGAAATGTGATTTTGGGGATAAACTGTCACTATGCCATAATCCTTTCTTCTTCCCCGTCAAATCGAGCCACTGATTAAAATGTCAAAAGCAACATTACTACCCAGAAGTCACTGCTGTTCTGTGAAAATCTGAAGTTTTTTTTTCTCCTGAAAATGTACTTTGGTTTCAGTTCCCTTTGCCATCCCACTGAGTAATTTACACATCATCTTAAGGGCAATCTAAATTTTCAATAGAAGTGTAAAATAGAAAGAAACACATTAAAATCTGATTTACAGCAATTCCATCTGGCAGCAGTGGTGTGCAGGGCGCTGAGGTAGACCCAGGGGAGCTAAGCTAAGCTAGCAGACATGTCAACCAGAACAGGCTGTAACTCTATCAGTAACCTCTCCTGACACATTAAGGCCTCTTCAGCCACGCTGAGCAGCGCAGTAAGTACTACCCTGTGTATACTGCTAAAGACATTTCTGTATCTCCTGAATGTGAGATGGAGAGAAAGGACGAGCTGGAGGGAGAGAAAAGTAAAGAGAGAAAAAAGAAGGTAAAGCAAGACACTAAAATAACAAGAGAGGCAAGGGGACAAGGAATAAACAAATGGGAGAGAGTATGAGGTCAACAGAGAGGAAGATAGGTGTTCCACTCTCCTACTCAGTTCTGCCCTAATGCTGATGTTTATTGGAAGTGTCAGTCCCTAACCCTACTGCTGCACGCACGCACACACACACACACACACACACACACACACACACACAAACAGACAGACAGACAGACAGACAGACAGACAGACAGACCTTAACACTTGCACACTACTACTACTACTACTCCCACTCCCTCTCTTTTTAGCAATACAGCCTTCACTAGAAAAATCGACAGTATTGGTAACACTAAAACATGACATCCGTTTATATTTTCTTGGCATAGACTTCTTGGGGTTGTGTGATTAATGACTGCTGTTGTTAGAAGTACAGTGATTACAAAACCTCATAGTGACAAAGTCGTGGTGGATGGTAGGGTGTGCAAAGTGTCTTTGACAATGTAGTCAAAAAGGCTGAACCTGGTCTAACGTTTGCTTCATCTGGCAAGGTGCTTCTTGGGTCAATCAAAAAAACTTGCAAATGCACATTTCTGTTGTGGTTTACGGTTTTGCGTGATTGCCATATTTCTACTCTTTAAGATCACTGCAACAAACAATAAAATAATTGCTGCAGAGGTAACTTCCCAGTTTAGAATGAATCAAGTTCAATGTATTCAATCCTCAAAGCTTCCTTTTGAGTTACTCTGATCCCTACAGCTCAACAATGCTTTCATTTGATGGGACCACAATCTTTCCCTGCCGATGATCTCTAGGTGTAATATCTAATAATAATATTCTCTAGTTTAAGTTAACCAAACCTTACCTATAAAAGGTGGAAGATCAGAAACCACTATTTTTTTTTTTTTTATCAAATAGAAGGAAATGGTATGAGGACTTCACAGACACTGTAAGCTAACTAGGGCTGTAATGATACACCAAAGCCAGGGTTTGGTTAGCATCAAAATTTTTTCACGATTCTTTACAGTTAGCTAAATTTACCAGACAAAAGGGGGATAAGGCCCCAAAAGGACTAATTCTAATAGTAATTTAAAGATGTGGTAGCATTGGATCTGGACGGGAAGGATTACTCTGGGCGTCACTCTGCGACAAGGTTCGTGGATCTGAGTGTTGCAATTTCGGTTTTATATTGCATATCATTACAGCCCTAAAACCAACACAAACATGCGATATGCTGCATGGACAGACATACAAAAGAGGCATAAACTCCATCTGTCACTATATACATAATTTTCCTGCTAGCTCTGTTCTTCCTCTCCCTCCATTTCTCCTGCTCCTTAAAGAGAGGCTCAATGTGAAATGAGCACCGTCTCCCATCCCAGAACCAATTTAATGTCTCTGCATGGTGCAACGCGTGCCTATCTGGTCAATTGTAACTCCATATTAGACAGCTCGCTCCCACAACTATATGAACCATGGGAACACCTAAATGTATATGCAAATGTCTCAATTTACCCATGGAATTCAGATACACACACAGACACATACTTGGAGGCAAAAACCAATACTACAGTATGTAAAACAATAAAACATTAATAAATACACACTCAGACTATGTACAGTGTAAACCCACACACACACACACACACACACACAGACACACACACACACACACAGACACACACATGCACGGAGGCCTCTTTTTCCAGCTTTGATCCCAACTGCTGGACATCTGAATGTTGTACGAATAAACTAATGAAGTAAAGGAGGGGAAAAAGACAGTAAGTAAAACAGATGAGACGGGAAAGGCGGTGTGGTAGAGCGAGGAACACTAACAGTAGAGGAGAGAGACAAAAAAGAAATGGAGAAGTAACTGCGAGCACAGAGAGCGAGATTTTGAAGAGAAGAATCCTGACATCACTCGAATCCGTCGGGAGACAACAGACAGACTGCTTATGCAGCAATACCCTTCTGTGTCGGACTCTCTTCTCTCTCTCTCACACACACACACACACACACACACCTCCTACCTCTCTCTCCCCACAACCCATCCTCCTCCTCCTCTTTGCTTATCCACACCTCGTCCACCTCTTTAAATGCCTCTCGCCTCCCTTCTCTCCTCTCTATTCGGCTTGTCTTGTCTACTGTTTGCCTGTCTTCCTCCTCTCCTTCCCCTTCTCCTCACCACTCTCTGTCATCCCTTCTTCTACTATTTACTCTCTTGTTACTCTTTCCCCCACTTCACTCAATCTCACCTCTGTCTCAGCATCTCAACCCCCCCCATCTCCCCTCCCCTCCCTTGTTTTTCCTGTTTTGTAAAAAATTACAATTATAAACTACTGAATATCTTCTGGGGTTTTGGCCTGCTGCAGTTTGAGGACATTGACATTTAGGCTAACTTTAACAGACATGCTAAAACACCATGTTCATCTGGCTTTAACCAGTAAAGTGCCTTTTTTTAGTGGGTCTCTATAATTTTGCATATTCATGGTATATTTTCTCAGCTGAGTGGTTGTACACAGTCACACATCACCTACTCCAGTCTCCTATCAGGTAAAGTATTTTAGTTTTAAATGGTTCAAAACAATATGCTACTTTATGCTACTTAATATGCTACTGTTTGTGTCATATCAAATGCATGGTTTTTAAAATTGAATACAGAATTTCAAGATTTCTTAATGGAGATTATATTAGATACACTAGCCGATTTCGGGAGCAGGTTTAAATTAAAACTAAAATCTTGAAAAATCAATATTCAGCTCTTCTTATCTGGAGTAATGCTACTCTCATACATGCTCAATATCCGTGAATCTAGTTTTCTGAGGTTCAATCATTGAAACTATTCCACGCTACTACATGCATAAACATCACACATCCTTAAAATATACCTTGATTTCCAGCCTTCTGATCAGAAGAGCAGTGTCGCTAAATGGTTAAAAGGCTAAACATATAAATGGAACATTGTGTCGTTATCCTCATCATGTCCTCTAAACCCTCATTAGACAGCAAGCATTCGGAACATCTATATATGCCTTTAGATCTTTTCAAATGACTCCAAACGGTTATTTGAAGAGTACTGGCCTTCTGTGGGAGTTGCTGCTCATTCAGAATTCTGCAGCAAGAGTTTTTTTTTTTTTTTTTTTTAACAAGAAAGTGACAAAACAGAGACTTGTGACAAGAGAGAGCACTGCACCTGTCCTAAAACCACTCCCCTGGCATCCAATATGAACAGACTCTTGTTCTCTGGGTTTTGTCTGAAGCATTGAATGCTCCACAATGTGTGTTAGACATGTTTAAAAGCTATGAGCCACCAGAACTCTCAGGTCACGTAGCTCTGCTATTGCTACTGTACAATTCAAGTTGTTATGCTCTTTGGTTTTTGAATGGCCCTCCTGAGGACTTCAGATGTGCTCAGACTCCCTTCTTTTAAAAACATTTCTTTTTTCTGTCCATCTAAATCACTGAATAGGGAATAAATGGAGGGCACTTATTTTTTTCTTTACTTTTTAATTTTCATGTAAAGCACATTACATTTTCCCTTGTGCGTGAAATGTGCAGTATAAATAAAGTTTGCCTTGCCCTCTTTCCTGCACTCCCCAATCTGGACATCTGCACTGCACACAGGTGACTGAGCTATCACCCACAAACTGGGACACAAACAGAATAGAAAAGAAGTGTAGGTTCAACATAGTGTATGCTAAAATAAACTCATAACTCAAAGCAGTGAATGGTGCTGTAGACGTTTTTATAAGTTTAACAGTGAGTCAATCACCCCTGAACTTTTTGCATTCCTTCAAAGTTGCTTTTTGGATATCTGAAACTCTTTAAAATGCAGATAAAGTTAGTGAAAGAGTTTACTGAGTGAGAGGGAAGACTGAAGGCTTGGCAGTACTTGAAACAGCAGAATGCAGCATTTGTATTTGTCAGTGCTACCACCCTGTCCCACCTATTTACAATACAAAGAACATTTCAGGTTCACTATCAGTTCACTGGCCTGTTTGTCTGCATGTGTGTGGTTATTTTTTCTCTTTGAATAGGGGAAGATATTTTAATTAAATTGCCAACCATATGCAAATAAATCAGGTTTCATTCAAGTGAGATATCCATTATTTGAATAAAATTCACACCTACTTTCAGAAAATAATTGCTTGCAAGAAAGTCAACCACATTAGGTGACACACCAGTAATGACACATTTCCTTCCCTATTTAATTCCTCAAACAACAAAAAATCTGACAGTATTTTTACTTGTTGTTCTAGAAGTATGTAGTCCAGTTTTACCAAGGATTTAAAGCTACTGTAACTTTTAAATGTTTCTGTAATTTTTCATCTGATGACCTGTGACAGCAAACTAACTAGCAGTGAAAAGAACACTATATTTGTATAGTTTTTATCAGTGCTGTCAGTTAAACTAGTTATTAACGGTGTTAACGCAAACCCATTTTAACAATTTTTTTAATGCAAGATTAGCATTCTTCTTGGCAAACTTGGCAGTTTTCTTACATGCTGTTGCAACAACTAGTAACGTTAGGAAAACTACAACACCACACTGGATCTAGCTAGACCGCAAACAAAACAACAGGCACGCCACGCACACTTGTTTGGGCTTGCGAGCCGGCCAAAGAATAGGAACGTTACGTTTTGAGTGGATGGCGAGCATGAGACGCCAAAATGAATGCCAATAAGATTCTGAATGGAAAATTTACTATTTAAAGTTGCCAAATAGTTCCATTGACAAGACCAAGGTGATCTGTGTGTTTTGTTGTTGTTAACTGAGCTATCATCACAGCACGTCCAGTCTGAAATACCACTGGATGGCCAACCACACAGCTGATGTGAATTCTCCACCCCCTCCACCCCCCTGTTACATTGTGTGAGAGATTATTTTCTCCAAGTGAGAATGGTACGTGTGAAATTGAACACTACAGGCTATATGCCAATGTTGTTTTCAATAAAAAAATAGCATTTGTACAAATTGAGCTGATCCACTTTTCCATGTTGCTAAGAGCATTAAAATGAGAAAAATAATGGGACAAAAAGATTCAAGGGACATTTAGAGTACATAACAATGTGTGATTAATTGTGATTAATTACGAGTTAACTATGACATTAAGGCGAATAATCGCAATTAAATATTTTAATCGTTTGACAGCACTAGTTTTTATAAATGCCTTTGGCCGGGTCAGATTTGTCCCACAAAGTCAAAAACGATTTACGGCAGGTAGACGGTGCTACAGTAACACATTCTGATGGGTCACAGATTTCGGTGTAACACCAGAGAAGCCTGTGTTATTGTATCCAGCCAGGTAAAAAGTATCAGGATATTTATTTATAAAGGGCTAATTGTATTTTTATTTTATTTTAAAAGTTTTCTGCTGTAGTTATGGCTGATACTGGGGCAAGCACAGAAAAGAAGGAAATTAAACAAAGAACTACTAAAAGCTAAATGGGAAAGGGAAAGAAAACGACGAAACCTTAGTCAGTGTTGGTCAGGCTTTCAAAAGGTGAAGACAACAACGGGATTGTAAATGATTCAAAAACATCCCCAAATTGGCCCTCAAATAAGTAATATGTCTATTTTATTCATAAAATAACTTTACAATGCGCGATGTTGTTTTACACCAAAACCCCATATTAAATTACGTCCCCCTTCCATCTAGCGTGGACGTTTTATTCTTTTTAGTCCGTGTTGGCTTACTATTTTTTTTATTTTTCCCCCTGTACTTATTAGCAATCAATGCATTACTACATTGGTTGCTACAACAACTCTTAATGCTATGGCTCGTGACAGTGATACGTTACGCTGTTTAGCTCACCGTATGCAACACTTGAAATGCAACAATGCATCTGTAACGTATTCTCTTATTGTAAATTAATGATTTTCCGTCCGAGCAAAATATTCATCGCAAACTCACGCTAACTCAGTTATCTACAGGGGACAATACAGCACCGTAAAGAAAAGATCTTTACGACAGCAAGTGTGGTAAAAAACTGCTGCTTTGATCCAAAGTGGCCAAAAAAAAATTCTAACTCAAGTTACATATAGCCACATAGACATATAGCATGTTGTATTTTTTGGCATCTACAAATCATTGTCCTTGGGAAATTTCCAGCTGATCCAGATTCTGATCCAGGGGTTTTGTACACTCAGCTAAATCTCTTGCCTTGAGCTTCTGATGTTTTCCTCTTCCTTTCTGAAGATTTGGACCCTGTCAGATCTCAGGGCAGGAGATGGCCTTGGATTTGTCATTGAAATCTGCTAACAGAGTCTGGAGGATACAATGGATTTACTGGAAGCTGGGCTGCTGCTTACTGGTCTAACCATGTGATACCTGTGTCCTTCAGAAATATTGAGACTGTCCTCAGAGGGATGACGTCAGTATGGTTGAATGGGTCAACAAAATGTCAGATTTTGACACACACTTTCTGTGGGGACACAGTCAACATACAGTACTGTAGGTTTCTTTTTACCATGATCATCCCCTAACCAAGATATTTTTGTGCCTAAACCTAACCCATGTCGTTCTGGAGGGCAGCTACAGACAACGTATTTTGTCTGTTTGAAAAGTCTGAGAAACAATGTGCTTGAGTTTTGTATTAAAGCTGTTTTCCATAATTTGAAGAACTTTTCATGTCTGTAGAAAATTAACATTTGTGTTTCACTTTATAAACTACTTAATTAACAATGATTGACTACTTCTATGTTGATAGTGGCAGTCAACAAGACCGACCCACATAAAATTATCACCTAATTCAGCAGCACCTAATTCCCTCGGCTTTACAAAGCATTGCGGCATCTTTCAGCTCATTGTTATGATTTTCTGTCCCACAACTTTACTGTTTTTGGTTCAATCTCTCTGTGCTCTCATCAGTGTTGCTTGGAAGCAGCAGGCAGCTGTTTTTGAAAAAGCTATGAAAATTCCCAGCACCAAATGGCTAACAGATACAGTTATCACTAGCTGGTGAACATAATACTACTAACATTTAGAGTCAGCTACAGTATTTCCCTACAGGAATTGGTAAAGACCAAAAACAGAGCTGGAATGAGAGTCAATATTGGACTTGAATGCTAATGTTGCCTCGTATCTGCTGGGTGTCTAAATAGGCAACTTTTTATGTTGTAATATTCCAACAATGACACATTTTAGGCAGGCAGCTGGTGGTAAAATCAACCCTCACAGCAGCTTTGTAGGTACCCCTGTTCTGCTACATGTTAAACCCTACTTAGATCGTCTCCGTGCAAATCAATTCAGACATGCCAATCTTTTGCCCCGAGTCACTGACTCATGCTGTATGTGAAGTTATGCTGACATAAGAATGGAATGCATTACCTTCACGCTATGCATTGTCCGACTCTATTATGTAAATAGCTAGTTCTTGGATGTAAGCGTGTTTGTGTGTGTGTGTGTGTGTGTGTGTGTGTGCATGGCTGCAGGCCTAGCTGTTATATATGCATTTACATTTTATCCTGTCATTTCGGATTAGTTATAAATCTACCTGCAGAATACGTTGTTTCTGTGTTGTATCGGTGAGCCGAATTTGTTTGTGTGAGTGTAATTGCAGCTAGCGGACAAGGACATTTGGAATGATTACAGGAGACAAAGGACATCAACAATGCCTCAAAGTATTGATGGCTCCCATTTGAGACATGCATGCCATATGTTAAGCTGCTGTACCTGATTAACCACTCCCATGGCTGATTAACAACTTTTCTTCTCTTTTTTCCTTGCTTAATTTTATTGTTGTTTTCTCATTCAGGACACATACACAAGTTCCACCTCAGGTATTATTGTTGCTGTTCTCTTTCTTTTTGTTTCTCACTCTTTCCACCTCACTTTCTATCCCATCACTGCAGTGAGAAGACATCCATGCAGCTGCAGGAATTTTTAATGAAGGCAGCTTTGGATAATACGGTCTCACCCAGGGGACCGCTTGTTTGGAAACAATTATCTCTTACAGCTGGCAGAGAAAGGGACAGAGTAAAAGAAGAAAAAAGAAAAAGAGGAGAGATGTGTGGTGCAGGAATTGTTCAAAGGAGGAAAAAACAAAGACGGAACGAAAGGTATCTTCCTGACTGTAGGCGCAAGCCGGAACTGAAACACATGAGAGAAAATGCGTTAGAGAGTTACAACCCTTCTCTACTTGCTTAAATTGTATTTAGTATTTACGGTGAGGAACTACATTCACTAATTTTGTCTCATTCACACACTTCCTGATCCTGGCTTAAAAAAAGAATAAAGGAAGTAGAGCATGGCTAAATTCAGCTGCATCTGAGCATAAAAAGATGGGATGATGAACAAAAACCATCACAGAATGAGGATTTGGGATTAAATTAGAAATACTGCATTTGCGTGTTGGGAATGGAGTTGAATAGGTTTTTGTGAAGCCTCCCTGTGTGGCTGGTTATTATATTTAACTCTCCTGACTTCAGTGTGTGTAATAGCACGCTACATTTGCTTTATCTATTGTGGGTTGACAAATACAAATACATCCTGAGCACGCCGCATCAATCCCCTGCTGCTGTTGCCATCTAAATCATCTTCACAAACATTTACACACTCATGTAAACGTACACTGATGCAATCGTATGCCAATACCCAGACTCGTCCCACCCTTCACCTCTTTATCTTATTTTCTTCCACCCTGTTTTCTCTTTCATCTTTCGTCCTTCTTCACTTTCCAACCTGTCCGTCTTTTTCAGCTGGCTTATAATGCTGACAAAGCCAATAAAGAGCCCAGGTTAGATGGTTCAATGCTACAGTTTTATCTCTGGACAAAGACACCTTCAAACACAGAGCACAGAGGAGAGAAAAGGTCATAGGGGAGGAGGGGGGAAAGGCAGAGAGGAAAAAAGAAGGGATTAAGGGAAAAAGAAAGGAGAATATATTGGTAGAGAGAATGAGTGATGAACAAGCCGGAGAGTTGAGGTGGGAAAGACAAAATGGCAAGACAACAGGAGCAGGTGGATGAAGACATGATTATGATAAACCAACAGCATGTGTACACAAAGCTTTCTCTCTCCCCTCACTCGCTCTCTCTCTGTCTATCTCTGCATCATCTCTTTTGTGTGATCAGCCACTAATTAATGACATGATAGCCTCGGCCATGTGCCTGAGAGGCACACATCAATCTACCTCATCACTGTTAAACACAAGGGCACGTCAAGGACAGCGCCCTCCATACACTGCAAAAAATGTCCACCTCAACTAGTCATTTCATAAAGGTATTCAGGCTTAAGATCTTATTTTTATCAAAACTAGTGAAACTAGTGATTCTGCCTAGGTTGACAAAACAACTGTACTTATTTCCATCCCATGCTCATTTTTGCTTTTCCACTTTACTAATGAAAATGACACCTTGTGAAAAATATGTATTGCTAAATATTTGGGCAGATTTTCCTTGTTTCAAAAATATGGAGAGATTGAGAAATAAATAAATATTAGAGGCACAAAGAGCTGAAACAATTAGTCATTTGAATTTCTTAAACATGAGGATTCGATGATCATCATATATGACAGAACACTGAATATTTTTTGATGTTTTGGACTATTTATCAGAACAGGTCATTTGAATGTCACCTTAAAACTAAATACTTGTTTAATGCCATGATGCTCGTTGACCTGAAAGACGTAACGACAAGCTAATGAGATAAGTTAACAGGAGATGGCAACATTGGCACATAGACATAAATAGTTAAATTATTGTTGTCTTTGAAGACAAAGGGTCTTTGACAGACAGGAACACAGCAGCACCAAGATTACTCAGTCTTGGCAAAGGAGTGAGATCAGAGAAAAGAGGAAAGACAAAGTGGATTATTGGAACATGAAAGATCAGCTGGTGTGATACGCTTATGCTTATTGTCTTCCCTTTCAATGCAGTACGCCCTGCGCCACAGCAGGAAACTAAGGCAAAGCCAGGAGCGCCACATTCAAACACAAGGCATTATTAATTCATCTACATACTCGCGCATACAAACAGAGGCATCACACAAATATGCAATCATACAGCCTGCCTGCACGAACGAACGCGCACACACACACAAACAAACACACACACAAAGTCATTTACATTCAATCCTGTACATTGCAGAAACAGGGAGCAGAACCACCACAGGCATCAGTGAGATTTATACTATTAAAAAAGCTTCGCCCACCCCCCATATCTCAGCCTGTCTTAATAAGACGTTGCCTTAATTGAGGCCCCTTAATGATTTTTTTTTTTTTTAATAGCGCTGCCACGTAACCAAATGTGGATTAAATTAAAAACAATCTACCAGCTTTTGGAAGAAAAAACTCCCATGGGGCACACCTTATCCTATCTAATGTAATTTCTTAGATGTTCAAGCAATAAATAAATAAATAACATCCTCTCTGTATGTGCCGTAATTAATTTAGAACGGTGAAAATTAAATTAAGACTGGATGCAGGCAACACGGAGGGGGTGCACTTTACATTGAGATGATAAAAAAGATGGAGGGTGTTCGGTGGAGTTTCACGTACAGGGGCATGTAATGATGTAGGTATTGGGATGTGTGAGAGGGCGAGCTCTAATTGTCGGCTCTGGAGAATTGATCCAACGCTCGGTTTTCACTGGCTGAGTCACTCAAAGCAATCAACACTAATGCCATACAGCAGGGCTACGTACAGTTTTATACTGCATTACATGTAGAGCTGGGCAATATGAAGAAAATCAAATATCATAATATTTGTTTACAAATACCTTGATAGCAATACCGCAACGATATTGTAGGGCTGACTATTGGTGCTTTCACAAAATATTTACACAATGAGATTTTTGATAAGTAATCATCAGTAATGTGGATATAATGACTAAGTGGGTAAAGGCAAATAATATAACAGTTCCAACAGTCTGGTAAGTTCAGAAAATGACATCACTTTACTGTAATGCAGCCTATAAAACCAGGAAAAGACAACACTTATGCCATATTACGATATCCAAAATCTAAGACGATATCTAGTCTCATATCACAATATAAATATAAGATTGATATATTGCCTAGCTCTAATTACATGGTTTATATTTGTTTGACTAATCCAACATTCATACTTGTAATGTTTGTTAGAAAGGAAAGATGTATGTGTTGCAACATGTACTGCCATCACTGAGAGACTAATATTTCCATTGGGTCTTTGCTGAAGTGCCCATGTTGACATCCTTTCATCCTTTGTAAGAAAGTGATAGTTTCAAATTGTTGTTCCTGTGGTAGGTTTCACTTAAGGTTCATCTAATGCGGTTTTGTCCATTTCTTTTTTAACATCACTTTTAGCTATTTAAAACATGACATTTCTCCATTCTTTTTCATATTTTTCATATTTTCATCTTCATTGTGTATAAACATTATTTTTGAAAGCAGAAGAAGTAGGTTTGGGCATAATCAAGACACCCAAAAGTGTAGTCTTGGGACTTGTGGACTAAGTACCTGCAGACTATGGCTATACATACCATGATAACCTCTTGTCACGTCACGTCTGGGAGGATGCTGGGCAGCAAGGGAATAAAATGTGCCATGAGACAAGACTTACGACCTCAATCATTTCCTTGTTGCTGTAACCATCCTATAATTCAAGTATATTTTGACATTGTTAACATTTGCAAGTTATGCAAGATACAGTAAGTGCAGGGTATTTTTGTTACCAACAATGCAGATTATGATATGTGAAATTTTACACCACTCAATGTACAGTGAGGAAAATAAGTATTTCAACACCCTGCTATTTTGCAATTTCTCCCACTTAGAAATCATGGAGGGGTCTGAAATTGTCATCATAGGTGCATGTCCACTGTGAGAGACACAATCTAAAAAAACAAATCTAGAAATCACAATGTATGATTTTTTTAACTATTTATTTGTATGATACAGCTGCAAATAAGTATTTGAACACCTGAGAAAATCAATGTTAATATTTGGTACAGTAGCCTTTGTTTGCAGTTCCAGAGGTCAAATGTTTCCTGTAGTTTTTCACCAGGTTTGACACACTGCAGAAGGGATTTTGGCCCACTCCTCCACACAGATCTTCTCTAGATCAGTCAGGTTTCTGGGCTGTTGCTGAGAAACACGGAGTTTGAGCTCCCTCCAAAGATTCTCTATTGGGTTTAGGTCTGGAGACTGGCTAGGCCACGCCAGAACCTTGATATGCTTCTTACAGAGCCTTGGTTCTCCTGGCTGTGTGCTTCGGGTCATTGTCATGTTGGAAGACCCAGCCTCGACCCATCTTCAATGCTCTAACTGAGGGAAGGAGGTTGTTCCCCAAAATCTCGCAATACATGGCCCCGGTCATCCTCTCCTTAATACAGTGCAGTCGCCCTGTCCCATGTGCAGAAAAACACCCCCAAAGCATGATGCTACCACCCCCAAGGCTGGAAAGGGCTACGGGGAAATTGCCAAGTTCAAATACTTATTTGCAGCTGTATCATACAAATAAATATTTTAAAAAATCATACATTGTGATTTTTGGATTTTTTTTTAGATTATGTCTCTCACAGTGGACATTCACCTACGATGACAATTTCAGACCCCTCCATGATTTCTAAGTGGGAGAACTTGCAAAATAGCAGGGTGTTCAAATACTTATTTTCCTCACTGTACGTACAGTTTGTTGTAAGTGCAGGAAAGTTGGCACATTTGGATTCAGATACAAAAGATGGCTACATAGATCTTTGCACCAGTTATCAGTGCACAACAAAAAAATTTGCATACCTAGCTGCCCCTTTGTGAAAGGGGGACAGCATCAAATGTATTACTGGCTGTAATTTCTATCATGCATACTGGTTATATAAGAAATTCACTGCTAAATCAAGGCTGCCCTGCAGAAAAGTAAATTTAAAAGGTGAGCTTAAAGATTTATTCTTGAACTTGCTCGCATGACAAGGTCCATTAAATTGGTGCTTCCGTAGCTTTCAGCCACATCTGAGCCTTCATCATGGAGAGTGACATAACAATTGAGCACCTATCGTCTGAGGAAGGCCAAAAGCTGCCATGATAGGCGGGAACACTAAGGTAGGTACATTATTGGAGCATTATCCAACATTAATTTAATTTTTAGATTAGACTTGCCAAGGGTATAAAAGCAGTAATGTTGGTTGTTGAGTTGTGGTAACAGCTATTATTACTGATTTGATATTTTTCACATTTTCATTTACCGAAGACGTTCACAGCTGGCAACCACGGAGCTGGAGCTAAGCTAATTTTCACTTGCTTATTAGGATGCTTTCTTACTGCAGTTTGATAAAAGCAATAAGATTCAAGGCTATGTTTTAAAGGGTCATTGCTTAGAGCTTAATACTCCACGTGATGTCTGCTTGCCTTTCATACAAGAGTGCATACCAGCGTCAGCATCATGTAGAAAGCTCTCGTCAATGATTTTCTGCATGATTTACCACAGCTGATTGATGGTGTTGCCCCAAACGAGAAAAAAATGAAAGATGTTTGGGGTTGTTGTTTTTTTTTACCATCAGAAAGAGCGACAAACTCATCCACAGACAAATGTGCCTCTGTCTTCCTTTCTGGATAAAACACACACCTACATAGTATATGTTGCTGCTGTCTAAGCGGATGAAGCGGAAGTAGGGCCTCATTTGCCAAAGTGTCGGCGCTGGACCGATTGTGGAGGGGTGATGAATGGCTGACGGAGGCTCGGTGGGGGTGCAGAGAAAACAATTAGTGCCATGTTGATCTCTCCTCTTCTCCTCCACCCTCCATCCATCCCTCATAGCCTTATTCTCTCCCTCCGATTCGCTCTAGTGTTCTCATAGTCAATCATTGTCTCACTCTTCCAATCCCATCCGCTGGACCAGCTCACCGTCTGTCTCCGTCTCTCTCTGTCTCCCTCTCTGTCTGTACATCAATGAATTTGCACCAAACCACTTTTAGTATTCATATGCATCTTGACGGTAGAGAGGGAACAGGCATAAATGAATAAAGATGGAAATATTGAACAGGCATATGAGGGTTGGCGAGAGGACAATGAAGTGCCTTGTCCCAGTGATGCCAACATCATTAATGATAGCTGCTGGTGGAGTCGCAACGAGCAAAGGAGAGGCACAGAAAGAGAGTGGGGACAGGTGAAACATACATGAGTTAGAAATAAAGGCACAGATGAACAGGTGAGATTGTTCTGAAGCTGCCACATCATATAAATGTTTTTAAAGCATTTAATATTTTGTATTCATTTACATGTAACATAATGATATAAAAGGATGCCGGAATAGAACATCAGAAGATAAGGCAGTAAAGCAAAGTGCTATTTTAGTAAAGATGGAAATACAACATAATCTGAAGTATCGGGGCTCAGGGCTGTTAGTTCTCCAATTAGAATAGCTTTACTAATGTTTTGATGTCCGATAAATAATTTCATATTTCATATATGTTATTTGCCATATTGATGAAAATAATTTAAATACATTTAGTTGAATAGCCTCTGACTTCATTGTGTTACCCCCACTTCTGAAAACAAACTTACACTCTGGTGCAAGTATCTGTGTTTAAAAATGTACTGCATGTGTAAGTGTGTGTGTATTTGTGTTGGGGCTACCATACCCTGTACAGGACACATTGTATTAAGTGTGTTGGTGCCACAACGAGGTCGGGCTGATGAATGTCCACTGCTCCCTAAAGTGCTAGGCAGGACCAATCTGTTTATGTCACCCTACCACTCAGTGGACAACAATAAGTGTGTGTATGTGTGTGTACAGTATATCCACACACTTACTGTGTGCGGTTTGGCATATGCATATATTTACTTTGTGTTTATCTTTGCACACATGCACGAACTACAGGTGTTTATAACTGCATGACTGTTTTTGTATAAGAAGAGCGTCATGTGCGTGTGTGTGTGCGTGTGTGTGTGTGTGTGCTTGCGCCAGTTTGCTTGTGGACAACAGTTGCAGCAGGTGTCAGAGGATCCTGCTTTGTAGTTACAGAGCCCAGGCAGATAAATCGCCCTCAACAAGTCACTGATCATCACTACAAATAGGTCATGACATAAACAGGCTAAAGAGGGAGGGCGGAAGCAGCAGAGACCGCCCCATAACTGAAAATTTAAAAGTCTGATCTCAGCAGGAGGAAATGAGTGGCCATTCGTGCCCATGTGCGCTTTTAAGGTTTTATTTAAAACAAGACGGTGAAACTTAGCTTATTCTCACTTTATGATTGGTTTTGATTTGTGTAAAGAGTTATTGTACCTTATATTCACAACCGTGTTTAAACAAACTGTCCCCAAATGAATTATCAGAGTAATGACACTGGTAATACTCAATGCGTGTTCATCCATAACCATTTTTGTCTTGTTGAAGTGTCCTTGAACTAAAATAGTGACTCACTTTTTTGAAAATTGCTCTAAATAACATCCTCCAGCAAAGTCTAATTTTTTTGTGAAATGAGCAGGAATCACAGATTAGTTTGACCTCAGCATCTCTACTTTTCAACCACTCTAGTTCAATGCTAGCCAAAGTCCCCCTCTTCAGGAACATACTTCCCTGACTTTTGATACAAACAGCATTTTATTCTTTTCACTCTACAACATTCTGCTCAATTTACAAAAAACTCTCAAGAGATCAGTTGCCAAACTGTTCAACTTAAAATTAGAAAACTAGAGAAGGAAAATATTATATAACTTTTAGGGATGCTAATTTGGAGTTGTTTTTTTTTTACTGATTGGCTAACCGATCAATAACCGTTAACATACTTTCCACGTTCTGTGGACAGCTGCAGATTTGTCGGTCAGCCCTGATGAACCGCTTGCCCGACTGACAGAGTCCACAGCGGCCCGCGGCGTGTCTGAGCCTGTCTTCACCACATCCACCTGCAAGGTTGTCAGCTGTGTGTCTGCCTGCCATACTTGGCTATTTAACCCGCCAGTTGTCATTGATATAGTGTCATGTCCAGCAGAGAGCCACAAGCAGAAAAAAAGCAGGTTAAATAGTTAATCATTAACATTACTATAATTATAACAATTATTACGGCCAGTAAAAATCTTTCAGAAATGTTGTTCCAGTGTCACTTTGTCTTAAATGATTCATGGACCATGTCTACCCCTAAAAAAGGATTGTTAAGATCTAAAGAATGTTGAGTACAAGTTTTAAAAAGTGTACAACAGTGCAGGTTATAGTTCCCCCAAAAAAAGTGTTGCTATGAAAGTTAGACTCCATTAATCTAGTTTGCAAACAGCTTGATCATCACTAAATTTGTGTTATAGATACCCAACGTGCTTTATGTATGCATAATACAGATTTTAGTATGCATTTTTAATTTTTTTCCTTTAAAACTTAAGTTAAGATTGATGTATAGGATATATACATCATTGTGTGATTCTGGCCGAGATATTGTAAATAAAATACCCAGAATGTGTATTTTCTCAAACACTACATATTTAGTTTAGAGGGTCGAGACTGGCACTGGAATGTTTCTAGTCCTTAATAGATATGGGTCTTTTAAGGTAAAATATCAATGTATTTCTCTTTTTTAAAGTGCTGTATACAGGTGTCATATTACAGATACCTTTAGGAACATAGATGTTCTGGTTTTCACGTTATTACCATAAACCCTATAATCTTTGTTAAATGATATGCCATGGAGTATGAAAATGGTAGTAGGTTGAGTTAGAGCCAAAGAAACAGAGAGAGAGAAAGCACCGCCATAATGAGAATCATGCCCTAATTCATTTCACTCAGGTAGTTAATTCAATGCAATTCACCACACTCACACACTTATCTGAAGTGCTTTAGAAGAATATGGTAGATATAAAATCTCATTCCACTGACAAAATGAAAACGGTGGGACGGCAGACAAAAGAGAAGAAAAAAATAGATTTTATTTCAACACCACACTT
The DNA here is from genome assembly GCA_026937815.1 of Etheostoma perlongum. NCBI lineage: Eukaryota > Metazoa > Chordata > Actinopteri > Perciformes > Percidae > Etheostoma > Etheostoma perlongum. The sequence continues at coordinate 8,377,957 of CM049384.1, read as the reverse complement.
ATTATACAAATCACTTTTCATTTTCATTCGAGGTGTACAGTAGCTGTCTTTACTGGTTGAAGTTTTACTACTTTCATTGAACTACCAGAGAAGGGGCTGTCTGTCATAGAGAAGCTCAAAGAAATGCAAGGACACAGCTGGAGAGTTGTTTCTGTTACTGACACTTGTCAGAATCAATGGATTAAAAACAGTGGACTTGGCCTTCTTCCGAGTTATCTCACAGCCATACTGGATGGAAATACTGCCAAGGTTGAGCTAATGTTGTGGTACAATACCATGGCAATGGCATGATAATTGAATCCCAACTTTAATCCCAGATTCTCACTATGGTTTTACTAAAGAAGAACAGTGCATCCCACGGTAAAAAAACAACATTTCTTTAACAAGCAGTTGGTAGTTAAGTTTTATTTTACGGGCCTCCTAATTTCCTAAGAGTTTCCAATAACGTCCCTGAAAAGAGCAATGGAATTTGGTAGCAATTATTGGGAAAATAGTGACAAAGTTCTGATTTAGTTTAGTTAGTTAAATTGAGTATACATGCCGTTGTTGATTTCCTTGAGTACTGCCAAAGAACCTCTAAAAACTGGAAAAACTGAAAGAGATCAACAGAAACCCATTTCACATTTTTATATGTTGAGCTCACTTGTAAAAAACTCTAGACTACACTTACAAACATGTGAAATTGGAAGTGTACCAATAGAACAATAAAACGTTAAGCACTGTAATTCGTAAGCATTCCATGTTTTTTTTGCTGTTTTCACTACACTGACGGCCGCTGTATTAGAAGAGGTCGGGATGGGTGTTTTAATCCAAACCGCCTAATTTTGTAAGATATCATTCGTTTTGTTGTGCATACAGTTTCGTAGAATATCATACGGACCCGAGAACGTGTTGACTATATGACATACAGTAGTATATCTTTTGAGAAAACTTCCTGAGAAATTACAGTTTCACACCAGAAATTTTATTAGGAAAATTAAATTCACTGTGCGAAATTCACAGTGAAACTGTTAATGCAATTCTAACCTTGAGTCAGTCAGTTAACGCACATGTCTAACATCAACCTCTTGACAATATTTGAAAGAAATCTTACTATACGCTCTGCAGTTTACAAGAGGCAGTGGCATTGGAAAAGACACATTTTCAAGCCTTGTAGATGGCAAGCATGAAGGGTTTGAAACTCGAATGGAAAAACACGGAATTTAAGCTTTTAAAACTGAGGGAGTTAGGTGTTCATTAATGAAAGAGCCACACAAGTGGCTGTAGAAAAGCTCTCCAGACTTGTGCAGCCATTATGGTGGGCCCTCCTGGAAATATAGAGAGGAAGAGAGGGGCTTGAATGAGCTCTTGTCAAGGTAATGTGTGTGGGAGTGTGGTGTGGGTGTGTGTCTGAATGTGTGTGAGTAGAGGCCAGCAAGTGAGTGAGTGAAAGAGAATCACAGAGATATATAGACAGCAGGGGAGAAGGTAATCTCTGGGCAATCCTTGTCAGAGTGCTGATGGAGGTCCCAAATGTTCAACTTTTTTGTCTGCACAAAAGTGAGTTTTGTTGTATATGTGTACATATATATCTGACTCATTTAATGCTTATGTTTACAACTGACCATGTGTCTGTGTGTGTGTTCCAGTCTCAGTTGTTTGTATGTGTGTGTATAAACGCGCCCAGTGTGGGTGCTACAAGGGTTGTCGACAGTGACAGAGAAGTAGGACACTGGGTAATGGACTTTGTACCAGTCGAGAGTGCATCACACTGACAGATGCTAGTCCCCTCAGATAACGTGGGGGAGGAAGTTCTCTCACACACACACACACACACACACACACAGACACAGACACAGAGAGAGAGACAGTGATAGGTTAGACCATACATAAAGTCATCGGAGGGCAGAAAGAGGCTAGATGAACACATACACAGTACACGCATACTATAAACTTCACATTTATAACAGTTATAGAAAGGTAATGTGGCTTCACACATGTATGCACACACCTGTTCTTGTCATGTGTGAGGACAGTGGGGTTTATTCTGGAAGCCTTAACCTTAGAGGGACAGTTCACCCAAATTACAGAGAAACATACTGTATTTTCTACCTTACTTCTATTCTTCTATTACCTAGCCAAAAAATGGAGATGAGCTGGGCTAGTTGTTTCCTTCTGTTTTCTGTATGCTAAAAAGAGATTCCGGCCAGCTCATCTACCTCAGCCGGTTCCAAACATATTTTAGAATATTGGTGGGTCAGTTTAAGGTCGTTCTGCTCTGCATCTGAACAGGCAGAGGGCCAACAACCTGGATGCTATTGAACATGAGCAGCACCTGAGAGTCTGTCTGAGGTGAATGGTTGTATAGCCTAAGACACTGAACTATTTTCAGTGTATTGAGTGAATTTTAGTTCCCTCTGGTAAACAGTTACAGCGTTTATGCACTGTGCAAAAGCTCAGATAAATCGGCTTTGTTCTGAAAAATAGTTACGTTGTTTTTTCATTGTGTAATATTCACGTTCTGTGTGAAAACTCATGACAAAAATAAGAGTTTGAAAAAATATATTGGCGTGCGAATTAATCACACAAAAAATAGAACCCGGTGTGTGAAATGCCTAAACTCTAAATAAGCATGTTTCCAAAATGTAAAACTGTTTTTCACATTGTAAGGACTCACCTCTGGGGACAAAAAGCCAGTCTTCCCAAAGGTAACAATTCAATTCTGGTTTATTTTAATACAAACTGCACATATATGGAGGCCAAAGAGCAGCTCCAAAAACACTCATAGAAATGGGTCACATTCACTCGTCAAATACATACTGCACGTACTGCTCGTACAAAGACTCATTATCACAGTCAGTAACTCTGACAAGTATACTCTACAAGGGCTCTTTCTCACTTTAATCTGGTCTGTCGCCTTTTTCTCTCTCAAACACCCTCATACTAACATATACTTGCAACCCCATTAACCCCAGACAGATACATTAGAGGAACAGGAGTTCACCAAAGTTGTCCTAAAAAGTACAAGGGAAATGTGATCAGATGTCCAAATTTCTTTCTCTTCCTCATTTTTATTTAATTGTTTTTTGTATTTAATTTGGTTGTGTAATTTTTTCTGTTGTCATTTTGCAAAAGCAGGTGTTCTGTACATTTAGGAGCCACATCCAAATTCCTGTTTGCATTATACAAGATATTTTATCAAAAGGCTGCAAAAACTAGGAGATGAGTTGCTATTTTAGGGAAGATATATTAAATGCGGTCATTTCTGGGACACTCTTTTTTCATTTCAATCTCCCCAGTTTTCTTGAAGAGCTGTATTACTAAATTAATCTTATATAACCGGCTCTTATCTGGACTTAGGCATTAAAGCTCTTATCCAATTACAAACTTATCCAGCCCACTCTGACAGCCTACTTCAGCTTAAGGACACTGCTACAAGCCCAAAAAGGGGACACTTGTTCTCCCTGTCTGTATTAAACCTCTTTCTTACTTTCCTTTAATATACAGATGTTATCGATGCTTTAAACTCACAGAGAGGGAAAAGAGAGTGTGCTACAGACATCTACTGAGTAAACACAATGGGGGTACGCTCACTCTCTTTGTTCATCTAGCCCTCTGTCTCCACTTCATTCAGTAAAAAGATATTATCTATTGTTTAGACCAGCATACAGGCAAGGGCAGTGTACAGAGATCTCAGTAATCAGGATGAGACTAATCACAATGCTGTCCTTATTTAGGTCACACTTCTTCCATGGTTTTTAGAGTAGAGAGACAGATATGCTTTGTGTGTAAAATGAATGAAATGAGCAGTAAAGACAACACCCCATCTTCTGAGACTTCTCACAGCTCTACACAACAGGAGGACACTCATTCCCGTCGTCATTATCTATCCGTCTTTTAGCAGAAAGATGAATCTGTGCATTACACCCAGCAGAGTGTCCATGTTTCAGGCAGACTAAATCTTCTGAGTTATCACAACTCAACTAGCCACAACAGCAGGACACTCATTCACGTCATTTTATCTTCCCCTTTCCATACAAAGAGGATGTAACTACGTGCAAAAAAAATACAAATACCGTATGCTGGAGGACAAAAGTACGATAATGCTTTAGTTTCCATCCTTTTAATAAAATATAAGAGGTCACAAAAGCAGTGGTAACATAGGATGCTGTGGTGAAGTCCGGATCGGGTATAATAAGAATATTATCATCAGTAATTTCATTCAAAAAGGTAAATTTGCATATTACATTGATTCATCACACACAGTGATTTATTTCAAATGTTCATTTCTTTTAATTGTGATCATAACTGACAACTAATGAAAATCCCAAATTCAGCATCTCCGAAAATTTGAATATTACTTAAAGATGAACTAAACTGAAAGAATAAACGTTGATAACTTGTTGGTTATGATAATTACAAATAAATTACACTAAATATTTTAATTAAACAAATTAATATAGCTTTTTTTTTTTTAAGTTTGTAGGTATTAGAACGCTGACAATTTCGATGACATCACTGGCATGGTAGGACCTGCGAAAATGCACAGACTCAAAATCCTTGGGCTGTTGGAGAGCTAGCCAGTTTTAAGGCAGCTAGCCATGAGTTGAGGACTGGTTTCCTTGTCAAAGGTAGCCATTGAAAATGTGTCGTAACCCCAGCTGCATTAGGCCTATACAATTCATTACTGCAGCCAGGGGCAATACAGGGCAATACAGACTTCTTGGTTATCATTTCCTCAGCCATGTCTGCTAGCCTCAGACGTTTTTGTATGCTGTTGTTACGGCTGCGCTGCTAGTGCTAGTTAGCCACGGAGTAGCTTACCATGCCAGGTCTGCTCAGGTCTTATGAGCGCCCAGGTTGCTCTGACACGTTGCCCACGTCACATCTACGTCGTCAAGCTCAGTTGGAGGCTGTGCAGTCGAACACCTAGCCATCACCGGAAAAGTGCTTCTATTTTTCTTCACTGGTCTCTGTCCAGAACAACGGGATCTGTTGGTCCACTTCATTAACTGTATCTTGTTTCTGCAGGCTTACTATATTAGCTTTAGCCAGGCAGGGAGCAGCTTTTTGCAGTGAAAAATGGCCAGGAGATGTCATGATAACGTTGCATTAAGCAGGTGATTTAGTTTGTCTTTGCAGAGAACATAGATGCTGTATTGTCAGTTTTATAGCTGATTGTCTGATTTTGTTTACAAGATCCAGATGGAGTCTGGAGATGATGTGGGGTACTTATTGTTTACGGTTTACATCTTACTTTACACACTTAAGGCTTTAGCTAGCTCAGGGGAGAGACTGTATGACATAAACAATAAATACATATAATAAAATGCCTTCTGCATTATTGTTTTGCTTTTCCATCCATTGTACAGAAGTCGTACAGAACCGTAATGTCTGAACCGAGGTACGAACCGAACCGTGACTTCTGTGTACCGTTCCACCCCAAATTACCAGTACAACCGGTGCAAATTATAGACACCAGCATCCACACATCACTGAGCACTGCAGATGAAGTTAAGTTCGCCATATCAACTTTAAAGGTGATATGTTGATGTTTTCAAATCTTGTTTCCACTGCCCCCATGTGGCCAAAAAAAAAGTTAATACAAGTTTAGACCACTGGACGTCAACAAACACAAAAATTTCAGGGTCTTCTTTGTAAAAGACTTCCCTGTACTGCACCTCACAAAAGATGTTTTTCTAGTAAGTTGAGTTGTGCTAAAATAAAGAAAGTACAAGAATATTTCAGACTAATAGGAGAGATGATAAGGATACTGACAATACAAACAGGGGTGGGAGGTGATACTGTATGAGAGACAGTCTGAGGTGAAGAGAAACACAGGTGGTCAAGGAAAAAAGAGGAAGGGTTTAACGCAGTGATATCATGCCGTTCTCACAGGCATAAGAGTGATTGCTCCAGACTAAATTCTCTATTCCCTTTCAATCCCTCTCCATCTGCCCTTTCTCTTCCTCCCTCCTTTGATTATTCTGCCAAAGAATAGTCGGGGATATGGGACCAGAACAGATAAGCACCCCAAAAAAAATCAGTTTGTCATGTGGCACACACAGGTTTCAAAGCCAATCAGATAACATTCAAACTGCACGTCATCTATACAGCCAGAGACATAAAATGGGTGACAGATTCTCTTGCCTTTTCATTTCAATTTTAGTTTTATTGGCATGAAATGTATATTAATGTTGCCAAAGCATATACAGAAAGAAAATAGTGGATAAAAGGAGGAAATTTAAAAAGCACAAATTGGTTATATGAGAGAAGAATTATCAACATCATAATGCACTAAATATTGTTTACCCTAAATGTTGTCTTTTTGTGATGTTTTCACAAGGTTTATATCCTAGCATGAATTTAATGAATTTAAACCCAGAGATACAGCAGGTAATGTTTGCCTGCCGCTAGCTAGTAACATCAGTTGGCTTAAGCACAGTTAAATTGCTGACGGCTAAACAGTGCGAAGTGTGAGTGTTTTTCACTGGAAAAGATTCTAACAACGGGACGTACAACAGTCTGCAGCTGAAGACACAGAGCAGACTGCCTTTATTTGAAACAAGATGCTGCCACTGTTGGAGAAACAACACAGATGGAATTTTGTGTTGCGTTTGAGTTCAGCTCGTAAGGTTTTATTACATTTTTTTGTTTTAATTATTTATAATAAATCATTTGAGCATATGGCCTTAGCAATACACAATCCATTCTTTAAACTATTATTAATTTTTGTTATTTAAGTTAACATACTACTTCAGTTGCACTTTTGATAAGAGGACACACCTGTTGTTTTCCACAGTTTATATTAGAGCCCGACCAATAAAGGATTTTTAAGGCTGATACAATACGAATATTTGGTTATTTGGTCCAATATGCTGATATATCAGCCGATATTTTTTTTTTAAATCCAGAAACGCGTTACAAAACATAAACAGATTTCACTAACATTAGTTATTTGCAGTTATTTATGAGTTCTCACTAAAATAATATGATAATAGTTTTATTGTCACAACAGAACAGAGGAACATCAACATATATTTAAGTTCTGATAAATAAAATGTATAAAGTTACAAACGTAAGATATGAAACTTAAATTCCTTTGAACAAAAACACATTAACAATTTTTTTTCAGTGTTGCCAACAGGGACGTTATAGAGTGCCCTCTGGTGGACAAACTATGCAACGTCAACGCTCATAATATGGTTGACAGTCCGTTTTTATTTTTTAAATATTATTTTATCAGAATCATCATTATAAATGATTCTGATGAATGAATATTTAATATATATATAAATAAATGTATTTATTTATTTATAAATGCCGATAGATCTGGAAATGCCTAATATTGGTCAATCATATCGGCCCGCCAATATATCGGTCAGGATCTAGTTTATATAAATAAAAGGAATACTTTTCTGTCATTTTATTCTGAAACTTAACACTGGGAATTATATTGAATCGTGAGTTGAGCGTTTGGTTACATCCCTAGTCTTCAAGTCTTCAAGGCCAACTAGATAAAGGTAGACACAACCTATCACAAACAAAATGGTGGGTCACATACACACATATATACAAACACATACACACACAGGCAGACAGGCAGGCCGGCAGGAACAGGATCCTACCATAATGTGATTTTGTCTCAATTAAAATGGTGGGAATTGGATCTGAGGTAAAAGGCCATGTCAAGAGAAAACAAATGGGAGCGGCGGCACATGCAGGAAGATGAACGACTGTCTGGGAGATCGAGCGATGAGATTGAGGTGAGACGGTGATAGAGGGAGAGAAATGATAGGAGAGGGGAGAGAAAAGCGGAAAAAGAGTTAGGGTGCTGTGGGGCTATATCAATCCATTATGGAGAGGGCTCCTTCCTTCATATCTGTAACCCTGCTCTCCTCCACACATGATGATAGCGCTGACCTCGTCTTGGAGAGGGGAGGTCATGAGCTGAGAGAGTGCACATTGAGAGAGTGCACATACGTACATTCTCCTCCGTTTCTTCCTCCTCCTTTTGTTCTGCAATTTCATCTTATCCCACCTTTGTTGCTTCATCTAAACGCATCTTCCATTTACCTCCATTACAGGTGAAACTCAAAAAATTAGCATATGGTGCAAAAGTTCATTCATTTCAGTAATTCAACTTAAAAGGTGAAACTAATAATATATAGACTCATTACATGCAAAGTGAGATATTTCAAGCCTTTATTTGATATCATTTTGATGATTATGGCGTACAGCTTATGAAAACCCTCAGAAATCTCAGAAAATTAGCATATTAGCATATTAGTACAGTATCCCATGGTCATTGAACCAGGTCATCTGCTGGTCATCTGCTGGTGTTGGTCCACTGTGCTTTATTAAGTCCAGAGTCAGCGCAGCAGTCTACCAAGACATTTTAGAGTACTTTGTGCTTCTTCCAGCAGACGAGCTTTATGGAGATGCTGACTTCATTTTTCGGCAGGACTTGGCACCTGCCCACATGGCCAAATGTACCAAAACCTGGTTCAATGACCATGGGATTACTGTGCTTGACTGGCCCGCAAACTCTCCTGACCTGAACCCCATAGAGAATCTATGGGGCATTGCCAAGAGAAAGATGAAAGACATGAGACCGAACAATGCAGAAGAGCTGAAGGCCGCTATTGTAGCATCCTGGTCTTCCATAACACCTCAGCAGTGCCACAGGCTGATAGCATCCATGCCACGCCGCATTGAGGCAGTAATTCATGCAAAAGGGGCCCAAACAAAGTACTGAGTACATATGCATGATTATACTTTTCAGAGGGCTGACATTTCTGTAATCCTTTTTTTATTGATTTCATGTAATATGCTAATTTTCTGAGATTTTGAATTTGGGGTTTTCACAAGCTGTACGCCATAATCAAAATTAATTTCATGTAATGAGGTCTATATAATGAATTATTTCACCTTTTAAGTTGAATTACTGAAATGAATGAACTTTTGCACCATATGCTAATTTTTTGAGTTTCACCTGTATCTTTGTGTTACTTCTTATGCTCCATATTGACTTCATTATCTGTTACTGTTCCTCTTCCATGTGCCACTTCCATTTTCCTTCTCCTCCGTATCCATTCCAGTTATTTTTGGAACAAATGAGTGACTTCTGTACGTCCATAAAGCTTATTATTGATGTTTTTGTTTTACCAAATCTTAATAGGTTTTCTATGGCCAGCTCTAATAAAATAGTGCTTGCATGTACGTTGGTGGCTAAAGCTCATGGGTAGTATTTAGAGCAATCTGCCAAACTGATGAGATTAACATGATTTCTCAATAACAAAGTCAAAATAATCATTCATTGATTTTTTTTATCATGGTGCCTTTCTGAGTTTCTTCTTAAATTTATTATTTCTTTTATTTTACCCCCCAAACCACCACACACACACACACACACACAAACAAGCTTTGACCCCACTATCTCCTTGTCTGTAGGTAGATGATATAATCAGATAAGTGAACAACATGACCAGCTTGTAAAATTAATGTATTCTGCAATAAACCTTTGTTTGACAGAGTATACGCCCAGGCTGAAAATGGAGACATTCATATATCATGTATTTTATTTACATGGTGACCCAGAGTCTGCATGACAGTAAAAATATGTACTATCAGTTAAAACATTGGGAGAACATGTACTGCTGTCTCCTATTTTACAATATATAAAGTCTGTGTGGAACAGCAACATTTCACACAGTGAACAGCCTGTATTAATTCCATCATGAGCTCAGATGAAACCATCTGTGTTACTCAGATGAGACAGGTTTGCAGAAAAGCCATGCAATAAAAATGTGCTGAGATAAATTGAGGTACTGAGGGAAGGACTAGTCTTTTGGTATAGACATATGGAAACGTGGCTCAGTTTGAGTTGGCACCCCTTGTTGTCACATATACTGTGGTTATTCTTTTTAATTTGCAATCATTGAGATTGAAAAGAAAATCATTGCTGCTCTGTACAAAAGTATAAACTGTACATTAGTATAAATAGTGTTTGGTTTCCTTATTTCATTTTCGTAGTGATAAGTTTAGCAACACACCCACACCAACTTAGGCTTAACAAGGCCTTAAAGTATCAGCCAACTTTGCGGTTATAAAAATGCATCTACTACATCTAAAAACAGATAATGAAAAAAACTGATATTCTGTCCAATGTCTCCCACTAAAATACACGTTTTGCTTTTAGCTTCATAACAACTGACACAAAGATACAGTTTCCTTAAATAGTGATCTGTACTTTGATATCTTATCAGCATATTGTAGCACAAAATACATTGCGATAAGAATGTAAACCTGTAAGGGAGAACTGCCACACACTGTGATGGGATCTCAGCCAGTAAGCCGGGTACAAATGCAGTTAGTACTGTGTTTGTAGTTATACAGTAAGGAACAATTGGCCATGTTGTAGAAACTACAAATTCATAAGTTTGCCATCCACTTGCCTTTTGTTGCTTTTTTTACCTCACCCATCCAGTGAAGTCAAGGCTCTAATGTAAAAGCATGCCACTGTAAACATAGAGCCTATATACACTATAGAGCTGAGACCAAATCAATTGGTTGATCTTCTCCAATGTAAGGTTTGGCTGGTTCTCTCTGCTTTACATCATTGTATACTGAATATGTTTGGGATTGGGACAGCTAGTTGGACAAACTAAGGCATTTAAAAAATATCACCTTGGACTTTGGGAAACTGGACTGGACATTTTTTCAATATTTTCTAAATTTAATATAGATTAAACAAACACTTAATGAATCGAGAAAAAAATCTGCAGATTAAACAATAATGAAATCATTTGTTGCAGCCCTACTATACATTTGCCTTGCATGGCAGCTGGATTCTTGCAATATCATGAGCTCATGCAAGAATCACGGCATCACATATCACCCGAAAATCCATCTTGTCAGACTCCAAGTAATGTGTTTATGTCAGAACAACAGTGGATCGAACCAATCAGCATTCGATGAAGAGCTACTGGCAGCTACGGGTGTGGTTTTTGGGTGTGTGTGACAGCCGCACCTGTGATGTGAAAGACAAATGGTTCATCCAGTCACCAGCCAGGTATATTTTCAGATGAAAGTGCCTGCCCTTTCCAAACAGTTTTCAATGACGGCTTCTCAGATGGTTCTGCCATCCAAACCATCTGGTGCATCAGAGGAACTATATCATACATAAATGAAATTGTCATTTTGTGCCGTCTCCTGTGAAAGTGTGACCCTGCTCGTGTTTATTTTGAATGATAATATAGGCATTTCACACCTATTGATTGGATTGTGTATATGAGAAATGTGATCAGTTTACAATGTAGAAGACTCTTGAGGTAAACACATTTGGATTGAACAGTTGATGTTATTCACTACTGCTTAAAAAAATACAACCTGTGGGAAAAATAAGATGCACAGTGATAACTGTCATATTCTTGTGTCCTGTCTCATGATAATCATTACTAAATACTTAAAATGGGAAGGTAACATTTATAGTGACACTATATTTCATTTGATAAAGGCTAGACATGCTTTAATCATGGTATGAAGCATGATCAGAGGGGCTAGGACAGAAACAGCCTGCATTGCAGAGCGCTCCCTTGGGTGATTCTGGGCAGAGAAAGGTGATCTGTGATGAATCTCTTGTTAAAAGGTCAATACAAAATATCAGCTAGCCAGATTGCCTGCATTGATTTGAACTAGATCGTTTTGCAGACAGACATTTGGCAGCGGACAGAGGACAGCTTTGGTGGAAAAATGCTGTTGAAAATTCACCCTGACAGTAATAAAGACTTCTAAAGCAAAACAGCAGTAAAGTAATCTTTCTAAGGGAAGAAGATCTTTTTTTTTTTGTACTTACAGCAGGTCAGTTCTGCATGGACACAGGCTCTTAGCAGTGACATTAGCCACAAAACGTAACTAACATGGGTCACCTCTTATCCCTTGTTACAGCTCTAAGTAATCTATAGTTAGATTGTTTCTTTTAAATAATTTTAAGAGACCTGAAAAGGTAGGACTAGGGATCTAACAATTACCGGTGAAATGTTTACAGTAAGAACTCCCCTTTTCATTTAAAATATCCTTATTATTGCGGTGGATTACGACGGTGTGGAAATCCTGTGTTTAATCCTTCCCAGCTTCAACCGAGGCTCCTGAAGTCGCCGCAAAGGTGCACTGTGTAGCCTACACAGTGTATTTCTTTTCTTGAAGTTGGAATCATGTTGCAAGGAGGAGATGAAAGCCCTCAGGACATTTATCAGCCTTGTAAAAAAATATTGACTTATTCTCAGTTTGTGTTACTTAATGTAAACATTTAGTTTCGGTAAATAATGTAATAGTTAGTCCGATGCTTTTTTAATGTGCAATATTATTTGCTTATATTTCAAAACCACATCCAACGTCAAATACAACTTCATAGTTAACTTCATGTTGGAATTGTAAATAAAGCTTCCAGGATCTCAAAGTCAGACATTTTCTGATTTTCAGACATTTTCTCTGGGTCAAGTTCTTACTGGACACCCTACAGCTGGCCGGTGTTTCAGCAGACAGTTTTCAATCATTTTTACAAGCCTATTGCCTATATTTTTGTAATATAATACACACTGTTACACTTTTTATACTATTTCAGCTTGTGTATCAGTGCTTTCTGAACATATTGAACACTTTTAAAAATACAGCGATAATACCAAAAATCATGATAATTTTGGTCACTAAATGTTCATATTGTTACAGTACCTTGCTAGGTAGGACTATCAAGTACGATATAAATATTAAAGAAAAGTCTAAATAATCATGATTACCATTTTGTCCATAATCGTGCAGCCCTACCTGCAGGCTCTGTGCATGTTTATGCATGCATTAAGGCATGTGTAAAGGTGTGTGAAAGCATATGAGAAAGAGAGCAAGAGAGGCTAGAGAGATGGAAAATGGGTATGAATCAGCGTTGACCCCTGGACCACAGAGCGACTGATATTGAAATTACCCTGCTGCTGAATATTGTTTTGAATAGAGCCAACTGTGAGATGGCTTCTGGACACACATGGCTGGACTCCATGTAATCACACACGCACACACACCTTCAATGTCACTTACGGAGCACTCTTGTGAAAGAAAATGCCCTACCTCACATGGGTAGAGGGAAAATGTGGAGTAAGGAAAAAAACATGAAAGTGGGAATTGTGGTGTGAAAGATAAATTGTAAGAGGGAAATTGAGAGGGGGGGGGGGGGGGGACAGAATCAGACACCAGAAGAGGTAAAGAGAGAGGAAAGAGATATGTATATGAAGGAGAAAAATGAAAGAGACATCCAAAATGAAGAGAGAGGCAAAGACCAGCAGTGAAAAGGGTGAAATAGAGTGCAGCTTATTTGAATGGCTCTCATACTCAAGTCTTTTGACTCTCTTTCCCCTTATTCTGCCTTGGCTGTGCCTGAGCGCACTAATGTATCGATCTGGGATTGGGACTGACTGAAATGAGTATGGAGTCATTTAAAGTTTAGTTCTACTTACTGTTGCTCTCAGAAGACAAGAGTTAAACATGATAGCTTCAACTCAGTAGTTCTGTCCCACTCTCCCATAGTCTGTTTTAAACACACTTGTCAGTTCCTTGCTATTTTTGATACCCACTGATACCCAGTGAGAGATAATTCACCAGATTACCTAGCTTCAGAATCTCAATTAGATGTTAATCAGCTTGTCATCATGTGATTTTATGGTAGAAATAACACGTGTCACATGACACAAATCTCTCCACAAAAGGTTTCAGTGAAAGGCAAAAGACCTTTTGTTAGTGTTATGTGTTGATGTTATACGTTTGTCATAATGTATGAGTTTGGAGCTAAAAAATTAGTCAATCAAACAATTAGTAGATTTATTTTCTATCAATCAGTAGTTTTTTGTTAATAGATATTAACAATATAGTTATAGTTGTTAATAGATATACAAATATTCCTTGGTTACAGCTGTGTGATGTGTTGCTTTTCTTTGTCATATGAAAGCAAACTGAATATCTCTGGGTTGTAGACTATTGGTCAGACAAAACAAGCAATTTCAACATGTCACCTTAGGCTTCAGGAAAATTATAATGGGTTGTTATTCTCTATTTTTTATTATTCCAAGATAATAATCAGCAGAGTTTGGCCTTTAGCAAGGAAATACTAAACATACAGTATTTCTAATCCGTAAAACCCCTGTTACAGACAAGTGTTCCCATAGTATTCATATCAAATTAGTGTAATCCTGTTAAATGCAACCAGTCACAACTCAGGCGGTAATGCTTAAAGCATCACTGGGCCTGAAAGAAATATAGCCTTCTTCACAGGCTGAATCATAACGAAAGCTCAAAACATTTGTTTTTATTGGCAACATGACATTTTGACAAGAGACAACAGAAACACTTCCTGATTATTTATTTTTCCTGACCAGCCAGTAACAGAAAGTCTCTTCTTATTTTGATTTCAAATTTATGCATTTTTTTCCCCATTTTTGGAATTTCTCTAAGGCATACTGCTTTATCTCCATCTAAATGTATACAGCATTGCAGAAATCTATATGACAATGTCTACATTTGATTACCATATTGTTTTTTAGTATTTGCAGCCAATTTTCAGTCACATTATCTGTAACCATAATATTTACAACACAAACAATAATTGCATTAAATGTAATCCCCAACATAAGATCTATGCATCTATCTGGAGCTTTGCAGTCTTGCCTGCCCTTCCTGTCTGCCTGGGGAAGAGAACTCGCACAGCGTTGTAGGGGCATTAGGAGAACATCACTGAGACAATGGGAACCATGACAGGGAATCATTGTGTGTTTTGATTCTATCATGATGAACAATGACGTGTTTTCTCCAGAGGCTCAGTGGTGCGACGCTACGAGAAACTGCAAGACTAATGCTGAGAATGTTCCCGGAGGATGTGGAAGATGAGGAACATTTAAAGGCGCTGACACACTCGACAGTCGACCGTTGGCAGAAAAGGCAGTCTGACTGACCAGTCTCCTTGAGTTGATCAAAAAAAGTGCCTCGGAACACACCGAGGCGACGTCGTCATGACGAGTGTACGTTCTGCGCATGTGTGAAACATAATCTCATAATCATAGTCTCCATAACAGCAGGCGGCGCTAATCTGTATCGTTGCCCGAAAAATGAAAACCAGTGGCTGATTGGACAAACATGTCACGTAGGTCTGGTTTCTCTGGAATTTCAAAGCCAGACTGTCATGGCAGCACCTTCAGAATATGATCTCATATTTTACGAAAATAGTTCACCAAAACGTGTTTCTGAAAACATTTTAAGTGGGAAATAGGCCATGCAGTTGCTGAATCTGTCTTCATTTCAGAGGTCAGTTTGAAAGATTTTTGTTAGATTTTGGGAGGTATTTGTCACGCTCATCATTTCTGGGTTAGCACTCCACCAATCAGAATGGTCAGTGAGTCCGACTTCCTGCTTTCCAATTCAACATGTCACATTGGTCCAAATGAAGGCCGACAGGTCCTCCGACTGACGACGGCACGGAACACAACAAACTTGAGTCAATAACCTTGCCAGACTGTCAGTCTAATTATGAAGACGTTTTTGTACATACTGTAATTCCTCAAATAAAATAAAATAAAATTATTAATTATAAATTATTTACTTTAACCGCAGAAGGTACCCAGCTTTTATTTGAAGCAAGCTTTTATTATTTGGCAGGGCTTTATTTCTAATTCCATCTGTTTGATAAGTAAAATTGTTTAAAATAAAAAAATGTAAAAGAAAAGCCACAAAAATATCACCATACAACAACAATCAATCAATCAATCGTCAGTTTAGACCCTGTAAATGTATCGGGTATTTATTTCAAATACAGGTACTACAGTATTGCTGGTAGATTACATGAGAGCATAGAGTAGTTACACCAATATCTGAGTAACGTTAGACGGTAGCTAGCTAGTTTTGTTTCTATCTCCAGGCTAACTTATTTCCTTCCACCTCCAGCTAGCTAGCAGTGCTCTGCTCTTGTTGGCTAATCTCGTCAGCTCATCCTTCTTTAGGTATCGGATCCTCCTGGGGTCAATGTTGAAATGTGTCGCTGCTTTTTCACCCGAGTTTTCCTCTGCATACTTTAAAACTTTTTGTTTTGTTGTTGAAAAGACCAAAATAGAAAATCTTGGTCATAATTCCACTAACCGTGTTTGGAGGAAGAAGAATGATGAGTACCATCCCAAGAACACCATCCCTACTGTGAAGCATGGGGGTGGTAGCATCATACATTGGGGGTGTTTTTCTGCACATGGGACAGGGCGACTGCACTGTATTAAGGAGAGGATGACCGGGGCCATGTATTGCGAGATGTTGGGGAACAACCTCCTTCCCTCAGTTAGAGCATTGAAGATGGGTCGAGGCTGGGTCTTCCAACATGACAATGACCCGAAGCACACAGCCAGGATAACCAAGGAGTGGCTCTGGAAGAAGCATATCAAGGTTCTGGCGTGGCCTAGCCAGTCTCCAGAGCTAAACCCAATAGAGAATCTTTGGAGGGAGCTCAAACTCCGTGTTTCTCAGCGACAGCCCAGAAACCTGACTGATCTAGAGAAGATCTGTGTGGAGGAGTGGGCCAAAATCCCTTCTGCAGTGTGTCAAACCTGGTGAAAAACTACAGGAAACGTTTGACCTCTGTAATTGCAAACAAAGGCTACTGTACCAAATATTAACATTGATTTTCTCAGGTGTTCAAATACTTATTTGCAGCTGTATCATACAAATAAATAGTTAAAAAATCATACATTGTGATTTCTGGATTTTTTTTTTAGATTATGTCTGTCACAGTGGACATGCACCTACTATGACAATTTCAGACCCCTCCATGATTTCTAAGTGGGAGAACTTGCAAAATAGCAGGGTGTTCAAATACTTATTTTCCTCACTGTACATCGTCAATCTGGCTGAAAGAAGGAATAACAAATGTGATAAATTGTCTTACCGGTCATTCATTTCATTCCCGTCACCCCACATCTGTTGACATTTTCCGGCTGATACCATGTTGTCTTATCCCCAAATTCTTATTACCTACATGTAGATATATGTATCCTGTATACCTTCCTTCATTTTCACAGCAGATACTGTGAACACCACTTTCTCTTCCTCCCTGTGTCTTTTGCTGGCAGGAGATAAAGTGGAAGTGACACTTGTGTGGGTAAGATAATATTTATGTAGCAAGTGAAGGTCATTTATTAAAAGAAAAATGGCTTATTACTGGCCACGTATGATGACTTGATTTATTCTCTCCTCTGTTTTCTTTGCAGCCATCCTCTGCCTGTAAAACAACTGGGGTTCTCTACTCTTCTCTTCCCCACTTACAAAATCTATAAATTTTTTCTCAATCTCACTTCCTTTTCTCCCACTCAGGGCTGATTAACTAAGAGGACAAATTACAGGCTTGTATCTATTAGTGCCGTCCAGGTGCTCTGGCCTATTGAGCGATCAGAACTAAAAAGGTCTGCAAAACATACACTGCTGCCAGGCCCCTTAGATTTAGATAAAGTCTCTTTATGCACCAAAGGACAAAGGAACATGACAGGTTGGAGATTACATAATTTTGGTTTTGCACCAGCTATCTGCACTGCAGTCATGTTAGGCAGAAGATTTACGACCTAGTCGCATCATTCAAACTGGGCGCTTTCTCTGTCCTAAAATAAATGATTGTACACAGGGAGTTGATTGAATTTGTGCCATGCTGAGTCCCCAGTCAAATTAAACAGTGTTTACAAGGGATAAATGCAAAATGGCCACTACACAAAAGACCTGGAAACTGTAGGAGCTCTGGCAGCATATGAATGTAAAGTGAACAGTGTGAACTCCTCGCTCACTCAGCTGGGGATTTGGTGGGACAGAAGAAACAATTATTTTCCCGTTTTTGATAAAGAAGGCTATCAGATATGACGTCAACCCTAGTCCACATACGGAAGCTGTAACATGCGTGAACTCTGTGTTTTTTTTTAACATTGTCTGATGTCTGATGCGGTATTGGTACTTGTCTCATAAAGTCCTACTACAAAGTACCACAGATAAGGTGCAATAAACAATATAGCAAAAAGGAATGAGAGTTGACAAATTACTATTATATCACAGTGTATAGAAATCAGCTTGAAATTCCTCCTGCTGTCCAGAAACGGCTCTCCAAGACTTTTTCACTAAAACTGTGAACCACTCAAGTTTCTTTAAATGAGCTACACAAATGGCTCTTCATATGTATCCACTTACTGCCTGTTCTACAAATATAGCAATATATTGCAGATTGAAGTGAACTCCTCTATTATCTTCCAACATGCACAAACCATAAAGGGTCATGTCACATACATAATTAAAGATTTTGAGCTATACATGAAAAATCTGAAAATCTCTTTTATAGTGTGTTCAGTGGCACAAAACCATAGACCATATAGATGATTGGACAACGCGTCTCCACTTCCTCCCACCGTAACAAAGTAAAGCCCAAATATCCCAGATACGGGCACTGCCATCATGTAATTAGGAAGCCAGAGTCTGCGCAATAGTGATCGGGCGTTGGAGCCGCGGCATCAAGAGTCAACAACAACTGTCAATCATGATTTATTACACAGTTTTTATACAAATAATTAATAATAAGCAAACTTAAAAAAAATAAAATAATGTTTGAACAAACAAAGTGTGATAAGAATCCCTAAACCAACAGAAACCATATTTGGGAAAGAAAAAATGTTTTGACCTGTACATTGATTCTTTAGTTTTACCCATGTTCCATGTGCTAACATGGAGGGGAGGTGACCAGGCGGTAATCAAGAGGTTTTGGCTTCACTTCTACAGTCTATGCATTAACCCCTAGACAAAACAACTTTCTAGGGCAAATATTAAAAAGACTTTTCAATCATATTCAAAGTGATGGCAGAATCCGTCCTTATGCTGAGAATCTTGGTGGTCTATGTGACCTTTTTAGTTTTTTATTTACGTTTAGATTACTAATTGTGCCTTTAATGCACTTTCACATACCTCCACCAATGCTTTCCTCAGGACTAGATACATTCGAGAAACTTATTTTTAAAGATGGATGTCAAGGACAGCTCTGAATATATTAATTTCAAGAACATGACATTTACACAGGTCTCTCTCTCTCTCTCTTAAATAGAATTAGATATAGAGACAAGTGAATGTCATATGAGCTAATGAACACTTCACAGGAACAAAACATCAAGGTAGATGAAAGATATTTAATAAGTGCAATCAAACACCCAAAAAACCTCCCATGCTTACCACATTTACATTTATGACAAAAACTTCAGTGAAGTTTACACTTCTCAAAACACACACATACACACACTGATGTGTATGTGCATCCACAAAGCCAGGGCCGCTGGCCCTTCATTACTTATTAATGCTTTCACACAACCTTCGTAACTGGAGAGCTATTTCGGGGGGCAGAATGATCTTCGAATCATCTGCCAGCGAGCCAATCTCTCCCTGTGCTCATCACTCTCCTGCCCGACTCTCACTTTTTCTCTCCCCACTCATCACTCCTTTGCTGAGAGCAGGATGGTGGTTACAGCCAGGGCATGACAGGGTGTGTGCATGTATGTGTGTACACATGTGTGTAAAAAAAGAGACAGGAACAGAGATTATGCTGCATCATGCGGTTAGACAATGCCAGGTCATGCTTGTCTGACACTGTGTAGTTAAAGGGTGCCCTCTATAGGTCACTAAGCGAACTACATCCTGATTCAGGGGTCAAAAAGGTCAAAGAAAATAAGTTAGACTGTTAAATAGTCATGAACTGCTGTTGCTTTAGCTATTCTGTTTAATTACACCACCAGTTGTCACAAACACCAACAGAGACATACCAGAGGAATGAGAATAAGTGAAAGGGAATAAAAGAAAAGGAAGATGAGGTAAAGGTACAGAGAGTGTAAAATGGAGCATGTAAAGATTGGACCAAAGTGTTGTAGGCACCAACTCCATCCCTTGATTAACTGACTCTTTCAACTAGCCAAAAATCTGTTTAAAAAATTTAAAACCCCTTTTTCAGGCTTTGGGATCTTCAGTCAAATGGAAACAGGGGTCAATTTATTTATAGTATGCCCAAAATTTGGCGAAAAGAAAAGAGAAATGAAAACCTCACCAAATGTATTCCAAAAAAGATCATCTTAACCAGGAACAGGTGTAACAAATACCAGGTGTGCCGGCTGATTACTGAGTTGCATTAATTAGGTTGATGATGTCACAGACCTAAACTGTTCATATAAGAGAAAATCAATAGATATCAATACTCTCAAAATTACATTATGTAAACAACTTAAGTTCCAAATGGCAAAGGCAAATTATGCTGCTGTAATAGTCCATCAAGCATTGCCTGCCAAGGATCTGAAGTAGTTTACAGGGCACTGAGAGGGATGGGTGTCGAAAAGAACTGATGTTCAATATTGTGCAATATTCAGCCTGTGACTGATTGATGCAAGTGAGCAATCAGCTGGCACACCTGGTGTTGTTTGCTGGCACCTCCACCTGCTCATGATGATGGTTTTAAAAAGAAAACTGAAAGCTTAAAACAGCATCCCTCTTTTGTGTGTGTGTGTGTGTGTCTCTCTCAGAGAACACCATTCCTTTTAGTTCGTATCAATTCTCCCTGCATGTATCACAGCACCTCTCCTAAGTCTCTTCAAATACACTGAATCAACACTCCCATTTCACTCTCCCTCTCTCACCCATACACTTACTCATAATTGTCCAGCTGACTACCTACTGAGTCTTCCACAATGAGAAATTCCAGTTCCGCTGCAAAAACCAAAAAGTATGTCTCCAAATCCTTTCCTCAATTTTGAAATACAGTCTACCCAGCTTTGAAGTGAAGTAGTGAAGAATTAATCTCTCTTGTACTAACTTAAATGATATTGATGGTTAATAAAAAACATCTCAGAAAACTCTACAGGTAAACTGAGGACAGTGTGCTACCGCAGCCGAAGCTCAAGAGAGTCTGAAATCCCCTGGGAGCAACAACCTATTGTGTTCACTGCACTTGCAGTTTTACCCGGTCTGAATCAGCCATGATGCTCATCAAATGAAGTAGCAACCAGACTCCTCTGTGAGGAAGAAAGCTCAACCATCTTCATAATTGCCCCAATCCAGGCCAAATGACAGGAGCACTTCTAGCTACATGAAGTCAGCCTGCCCGGGATTTAGGACTGCAATGGCCAGGAAAAAGATCTTCCAGACCTTTACTTCCACTTCCTTTGTCCCATGATTCAGAGTACATTCTTTTCCTAATGGTAGTGATAGCGATGCTGAGGACAGAAGCACAGGTGGTCAATCTTCAAGACAAAGGTCAAAAGCTAAAAGGTCATTCTTAAGATTAATCATTTGCACCACAAATAATGCTCACCCAAAACATTACAAAACTTATAAACTCTCTTTTTCCTTTTAAAGGTTGTGTGTATCGTTCTGAATGGCCTGTCTCCAGAAAAGTCTAAGGCAGTCAACATAGGCAGTCAACGTGTTGTTTTAGGTAACTCTGCAGCCATGAATTTACATTCAATATACAATAGACTGTTAAAGCATTAAGTTAAATTATGTTTTTCTTTCTGCTGTGAAACATCCAGTACATTTTAATAAATAACATTTCAAATAGCATTTGAAGGAGCCCATTTGAATTTTTCTCTTGCTTCACTGCATTATGTTGATTTATGTTTACAGGATTTTTTTCCTGCAACCAATGTAAAAACATCCGAATTAAAATGGAACTGTTTATGCTCTATTGAATCAGATCCCATCATTTCTCATTATGTCACATCACACAATAGGCAATATCAAACCACTGCAGCCTAAAATATATCAGTCGTGAATTGGATCATTGATCACATGTTGAGTTGTGTAACATATCACTCTAGAGGGAAAGATACTCATTTGCAAAAAGAAAAAGGGGGGTGCTAGTTCAAAGCAGAGTGCCATTTCTGTATAAGATCTAAAGCTCAAACACTTCCAAACTCTCATCATTGGATATTCAGTCCTAAATATGTACCAAGTACATCAGCTTTGCTGAAAATAATTGTCCAATCATAGATTAGAAATCGTAACCTGGCACACCAGGCCTGTCAAGATTTGGATTTCTCCACATATTGAAACAGTGTACGTGGCTGTTGTAAAAGCAATGCTTGGCATTTAAAGAGGGTTGTGCCTAACTTTAGTCTTTCCAAAAGCAAAACACACAAGCAAAATTGTAAGGAATGGATTAAACACATTGACTGTTTGACGATGACGATGCAGATTTTATTTTCCCTCCGCCACCGCTGCGAGACAACTCTTTTTTTAAGACATGTCTCGCTGTTTGAGCGCCTTCCATTTACTCCGGAGGACGTCCCACGGCTTGTCCTAACCTTTCTTGGCTCAAAGTAATTCAATGTAGAACCGCCACTGATGTATCACAAAGCTAGTTTCCAATATTGAAATTTGAACTTGGGTGACCTGGGAGGAAACTATCACGTGCCTCCCTCTCTCTGTGCAACTCATAAGTAGTCACCATTGAAAACAACAAGGCCCCCAGCTGTTAGTGTGATACAAGAGGTATGAGGGCAGTGTTGGCAACCTATCGCTTTGCTGTTTCCAAATCCCTTTTTCCCCTCTTGATATCTTCCTCATTCAGCCACATTCATAGAAAACTGATGATTCCAGGTTTACCTATTGAAGCCTATGATTAGCAAGCTATTAGGCCTCGAGTCAAGTCAAGTAAAACAAAAATGCCTGCCTGTAGGGCTTTTCAGTCAGTTTCTATAGAATGAAACTCCTGTAGCTGTATGAGGGCAAGACATCCAAGATGTAGCATTGCTCGCTACAAGGCAACTTCATAGCAAGATCTAAACGGGCACTGCAGGGCGACAATAAAACAGAGCTGTGCTGGAAAAAAGTGTACAAAATGAAAAACAACGGTGAGGGCCTCAAAAGACAGGGATAAAAGAGCTTTCCCCCTGCTGTCTGCTCCCCGGACATGACTAATAAATCACCTTCACACCATCAATCAGCAGGCATCAAGTGCAGGACCCAAGTGATCGATCCATATGCCATCACACATGAAGAAAAACAGGAAGTAGATACAGAAACAGCAGTCTGTCATGTATGCAGGGGAGCACAGCCGTGAAAATGTGGATATTGCACTAGTCCATATTGCGATTTTAATACAATTGTGATTAATTGAGCAGATATTACCATTAGGGTTGGATCCAAATATTACAATATTACAATATTCATTCAATGGGTAGGTATTTCATTTTCCATTTTGGGATTCAAATATTCGTTGTTTTTTAAACGTGCATGCAGGCTGAAGATCACTGTGGTGTTTTGTTTGGCTTAATCTGCTTGCTAAATGTCCGCTAGCCGCTGGCTAATTTACGCAGCGCTATGTCGTCCATCTCAGCCAAGCATGAAGAAATGTTGAGTTACAAGCTTCTTTTTTTTAACTTTTGAGTACGTTATAGGTTTACAAAGTGAAAAAGCCCAAAGTCCACCCCAAAGGAACTCACCATCTCCAACAGAAAACACTGTTCACGGGTGCCTGGATAGCTCAATTGGTAGAGCGAGTGTCCATATATAGAGGTTTACTCCTTAATGCAGCGGGCCCGAGTTTGACTCCGACCTGCGGCCCTTTGCTGCATGTCATTCCCCTCTCTCCCTCCCCTTTCATCTCTTCAGCTGTCCTGCCAATAAAAGGCCTACAATTCCCAAAAAAGATTATTAAAAAAAAGAAAAGAAAACCGTGTTCATGAAATGCTCAAACAGCTCTATTGTAGTCCAGCCTTTACTTTCGTGACAAACGTGCATCACTTTGTAACGTTGTAGCGTTATAATGCACTCCTAGCTGCTAGCACGGGGCACTCCCTCATTCTTTGATTCTGACTGGCTAGTAGTCCTTACCTAGCTATTGCGCATGTGCGACTACCAACAAAGATGGAATAGAAGTGAGATGCCTCACTCGGTAACTAAAACAAAGAGCTCAGCACACAGGGTGAAAAGAGGAGCTGCAGCAATGTGCAGTACAACAAAAATATGGTGTTTTTAGAAAATGAAAGCATGTAAACCTATTCTGATATAACCTCTAAATACAATTATAAACCTGAAAATGAGCATAATATCAGCACTTTAATATATCTGTTGTTACAGGCAGTATGAAACATATCACAGCTGAGAAAAACACACACTGACCGACTCATATACAAAGAGAAACCACACAACTCACATGCACACACCATGACCTAACAACACACATACACACATCAGTGACAAGAGAAAACTAAAAAATATCTCACAGAGAAAGTAAAGTTTCTATCCATTGGAGGCGGGTTACTGCAAGATTTTATCAAAATACCTTGACTAAGGACTATACATCCTCGCTTCAAAACTTCCCCAAAAAAGTGTGGACTTTTGACCTCCTGTTTCTCTAAGGAAACCAACCAGAACATTCTCTGTGAAATGAAGTTTCTCTTTAGTGCCATTCTCCCTGCAGCAAGAGGGAAGCAAAGGGAGAGTTGTCCCCCACGGGTGTCGGCTTCACCTAATACCCATTAAGGCAAAAGTGCTGAGAAACAAGAGATTTTTTTATTTAAACACAGCCTTCCCTAATCTAATTATCCTCAGCAATTAGACTGTGCTGTCATAAAAATGAAGTTGCAGAAGGCAGTGCGGGAGTTGACATGCTTTGTTTGTCTTGGCCAGCCCAAAGATGGAAGAAAACTCTTCTGAGAGTTGGCATAAAATTTCATCAGTTGCTACGCCTGTGGCAAATTGTGTGGCTAGTGATGGGTCTGTGCCAGTATGTGTGTTAAGAAAGGATACTATACATATACTGTATACAGTACATATACATACACATATATATACACACACACATACACACATCTGTGTGTCTGTATGTATATCTGATTGGTGACAGGTATATCTTTGCTTCACAGATAGTCACAATCTCCATTAGGAGATCATGTGATCTAAAACAAGGCTTTCAGAAACACGTCCATACCTCCTTGGTGCTGCGAGTCACGTGTTTGGATACCAGCCTGAGCTTGTTGGCAAAAGGCAGAGTCACACACAGACGGAGATATGAGAGGCAGCACACGGCTTGGTTTAAGTACAGATGGGCATGGACAAACAAGGCAGAGCATAGTACGGACACAGAACAGAGAAATAGAGAGAAAAGAGAGGGCCGTAAAGATATGGGTATGTAGGTGGTTGTCATGTCATGCCAATAAGAAGGAAGGAAATAATTCACGCTTTGCATCATCACTTGTCTGTATTTAGAGTGTGTGTGCGTGCGTGCGTGCGTGAGAGAGCAATCTCTTTACCACCCAGTCACCCAGAACACTCTCTCTTACTACAAAGTCAAACCAAAATTGATTTATTATGTATTTCCCTTGACGGGACATTATGGCTGCTGATTAGCACTGGTGGGTGGAGGTCTGGATCACACACTGTATTGTACACGTACGTACACACACACACAAAGGCATACATAAGAGAGCATGACCAATTTGTTGTCTGGTTGATAACACTAGTTTGCCAGCACATTGTATGAGATACTCGTTGCCAAAAACATGTTATGTATTCACGAACAAATGACATCAGAAATTACGGCTGCACAATTAATGTAATCAACTGCAAAAATTGTGCGACCACAAGGCACACAAAAGGCGTCAACTGTATCTGCACTAGTTCTTGTACAGCCATGTTGTTGTTGTTGTTGTTGTTGGGGGGGAAAAGTGTTGTTAATTTTTACTCATTACACTCACAAATACGCAGACACGTCTCCAACATTTACCAAGAGCAGACACACAGAAGTCTGTTTTCTGTTGCCAGTGGTTAAGTTGCAAGCTGTCAATCAGAGCAGAGGAACCTTGAGGTGTGTGTGTGTGTGTGAGTGTGCGTGAGACTAAATGTAAAATGCAACATGCAGTTTCTATACATGCCTTTGGAAACATTGCATATCCTAGATTTGAGCTGCTAATGATGCTAAAGGCAGTAATTTTGCTAAAATATGCAAATAACACACATGAATTCTACCTTCCTGACTGTGCGGCAGTAAAAGGATGTTAAACTTTTCTCTTTTGGTCTCCAACATCAAACATGAGCATAAACCACAACAAAAGATCAGAGACCAAAAACTTACATCAGGGCAATAAATCAATGAGGAAACTCCTTTTACCTGACATATCTGAGGAACAAAAGTCCTCTGAAAACAACACTGTTGGCCTTCATAGTGAGCTGTGCTTTGTCACAACATGTTGCTGCACCACAGCCCTGCATTAAGTGGCTGTTTCATATTCAATGAGTCTTTTGTCAGCGGTGTGCTGTATGACATGAGAAATAGAGGCATAGCAGTGAAACATTTCTGAAATGCATTCCTCACCTCATTCCCTTGTTCCTCCAGCTCTTAATTAAATCCATTTCACACTCCTTTTTACCTTTTTTTTTCTCTTTCCATCTCTCTCTCCCTGCCTTTCTCTCACTCTCAATCTCTTTGCCCTGTGTGACTCCCCGGCCGCAGTTGATTGATGATGAGAGAAATCTTCCAAGGACAGGCGCCTTGTTAAAGACAGGCCAGTATGTTCTGTCAGTGGAAGCAAACAGGGATGTCTCCTATCGCCTCAAACTCTTGCTTCCTACTTTTGATGATGAATTTGTGATAATAACGGCCCAAAATGATGGAGAGAAAAAAAAACTACCACAAAGGGACACAAACTGACTATAAAGATACGGCAAATGACCACAGAGACCCAAAACCAAAGAAAACAAATTACCAAAAGGAGACAAAATTCCCAAAAGAAACAAAATATTTCTGGAGATTGCAGTCGTTTTAAATTGTGAAGTGGAAGACTTATGTGTGCTTATTTGGCAGGGGGTTTAAGCGTCTTTCCTCAAGAAAATGTGACGTATATACAGTACATACATTTCCCTTTCTTCCTGTTTCCTGCTCCCCAACCTCCCCAGCTTCACTACCAGGCCCATTTTTAGCATCTCTGCTGAGGGAGAGCCTTGTCACCAGAGGGAGTGCAGGATGGGGGTGATAGCTGTCCGCTGGAGAAGGGTGAAAGGAGAAGGAG
Organism: Etheostoma perlongum; assembly: GCA_026937815.1. Lineage (NCBI taxonomy): Eukaryota > Metazoa > Chordata > Actinopteri > Perciformes > Percidae > Etheostoma > Etheostoma perlongum. The sequence goes on along the minus strand of CM049384.1, from coordinate 8,350,892 downwards.
ATAGGATGAGGAAAAAAGGGAGCTCTGCGGTCTCTGATGAGCCCCCTCCGAGGCCCCTCCAGGGGGGGCCGGGGTGTTTTGAACAAGGGGCCATGCCAGAGAGAGACAAGCTGCAGTCTGATTAATGACGAGGAAGCTATCGTATTCATCACTGCCCCACATCAGCCCTGAGAGAAACGCTGTTTGTTGCCAAGACTGGTGGTTTTTCTGCCTCTGGATATGTTTTTTCCCTCTAGCTTCCCAGCAATTAATTTATAATAATGACTGATGAGGCAAGCAGAGTCAGAATAAATTAAAAGGTAAATATTAGATAAATTACGAATGAGCACAAATTAGAGTTGGGAGGAATACTTTATAGTGCTAATCAATTTGCTGCTAATGTGAAAGTAAACTGAATATCTTTGTGTTTTGGAATGTTAGTTGACGTCCTGAGTTTTGGAAAATTTGTGACGGCATTTTGAAACTTTTCTTATTTTATATTAGTGTTAAAATGTAGTATCAGTCGAATGATGAAAATAATCGTTGCACTAGTTGCAACCCTAGTTAAAGAATAAGAGTGGAAAGCTTTCCACTTAAAAGCATGGAAGATGGGGTAAAAAAAAAAAAAAAAAGGCAGTGAGATGTTGTTTCCATCAACACTTCAAAAAATATTTGATTTGCAAGCGGGTCTTTGTTAGATTAAGAGGATTCTCCAAATAGGTTACACTTCAAGAAAGGAAGACAAAAACAACCACTCAGTACCAGGCTATGATCACCTGAACAAATTGTGATAAATTGATGCCCTCCATGGCTTAATCGGACAGCTTGTTGTGAAATCCATGAGCTGCTAGGAATTGCAAATTAATGTAAATAGCGTTGTTTAATTTACAAGCAGAACTTATTGAGCCTCTGAGTGTCTCATTAAACATACAGCATGCAGTATATACATGGTCATGCACGGCAGATCTTTACTTTGAAGTCCTCTTTCACAATCACTCACACATAAGCAACGTTTCTTAATCTCAAAAGCTCATTACTGCAGTCCGAAACTGATCAAAACTAAAATCCCTTTGATTCAGGAGGAAACACACTGTGGCTCTCTCATCTATGAGATGTTTCTAAACATTTAATTAATTTCTGAACTGAGGCCAAGTTTACATCTTTTAATCCAAAAACAACACACACCACTGAAGTTACAGCATTATGCAAACACACATAAAAACTGACTAATTAAAGATATTAAAGTCATATTGGATTAATTTAAGCATAATTCCTGTCTCCCTTTCTACTAAAACCACCACCGACTAGTCACTTTTGTTCCTCTCTTCTCTCCTTTTTCTTCTTTTTCCTCCTCCTATAATGTCCTCATTTTCTCTTCTTCTGGTCTCCTCTCCCCAGGCCCTCCACAGACTCATACAACATTTATGACTGTCTGGAACATACGCTTGCAGCAGGAACCTGAAGGGCAGATCTTAATATCCTAAAGCCAATACTAACACTGTCTACAGCTCAGCTGGCATCTTATCTGGCAGGGAGAATCCCTTTTACACCGGACAGCATTACATCAAATATCCTGTGTTAAAACTTTTGCTGGAGCAAATGCAGTCTGGAATCTGTCTGAGACAAATTTCCCTACAGGGAAATTTCCCTACCTAGTCTAGTCCATCTTACCTCCCATGCAAATGTAGAACAGAATACTCCTTGTCTGCAGAGTACAAATGCAGCAAAGTCCATGATGGAAGTTGGAGCAACAGTGCAGCGGTAGCAGTGCCATAAGCTTGTAAAAGGTGGGACCTCAGTGACAGCTGCATTTGTAGAGATAAATACACTTCACGTTTTATTTGCTTGTTTTAACCACAGAGCAGCTTCACTGCTTTGCTCAAGGGCCCCTTGACGGTAGTTGCTGAGTCCTTTAAGATTGAGATTTGCACCAACAACTTTCCTGTAACAAGCCATTTCTCTGCGCTCATGGCATTTTGTTTGCTCCTCTTGCATCTCTCTCAGCAGCAGCATGGTGAGGTTTACTTCAAAGCTAATCATTTGGTGACCCGCTTTAGGTTGAATGAGCTGAGATCAAGATATAAATTACAGTAAAGCTTAGGATTAGCTGGTTAGAGGATATAACTGTTTAATGTAAAGTACACATTTAAGACAGGTACTTGACGAATGACATCTTATGAATAGGTTATATAGTTAGAATACACCAGACTACTTACCACAAGCTAAGGTAAAGGTATGTAGATTTTGGTTGAACAAAGAACTGCCTTTGGGCTAAAAGTAAAAAATAGCTTTCAACGTTATGACCCTAAGAGTTCAGTCCTGGCTGATTTGTGTCACCTGTGGTTACCTGGGGCCTTGAGCAGCTACTCTGTTAGAAATGCAACAGAAGATGAGCACCGTGTATCAGTTTACAGCGCACCCATAGGCTGACAGGATATGTGTTGTTGTGTTTTAAATAAAAGAAGACTGAGACAGTCAATAACAACTACATTTTCTTTCCAAATGCCCAGTACCGGCTATTGCCATTCACATCACATCCAGTACATGCATGTGTTGTTTCCTGTGAAAACCTTGTCCATTGGTATGCAATCTGAATCCCAAATGGGAAAGGCAGATAACATTGAATGCTAATACAAAGAGAGGCAATTATAGCATGCAAATACATTGAATGGCTGTTACTAAAAAAAGTGACATCCACAGTATCAATAGTATCAAAAATGGGATTGGTTCGAATGAAAAGCTTAAGAAATATCACAGCAAGAGTAAAAAGCTACCGTACATCTGAAGAAACATAACGAACAATATTGATATTAATTAATGATAAAAAAAAAATCACTTTATGAGCATCAAGTTATGTGAGAGAATGTATGGTGCCGCTTCAGAGCTTAGTGCAGCAGTGTGGAAAGATTGAAGCAAGTAAGTACAATGGGAGATTTTTTTATAACGGCCATTTTATTGGACACTCTTTTTATGCAGTGCAGAGGAATAATAGACTGTCGTTGAAGTCCTAAGCGAGTGCACTTTAAAGGAGATCCCACCAGTTCATATTGCAGAGGTTCTTTGATTTTACGCCTTAGCCCATTACTTTCAGTCATCTGCGTTAATAATAAAATAGGTGGTTTTCTTTTGTTGCTAATCTATCTTATTTGCTATTCAGCCACTTAAGGCCATTTCACCAGAACTCATATTAGAATATTGGGCCCAATGGGCATTAATATTGAATGAAGTGGGAATATAATAATGTGATTTCCCCAAACTGGAGGCAAACCACTCTCAGTGTGTTTCTCTCGGGCTCTGCTGGAACATGTATGGAGGAATATTAATTACTGTCTAAACATTTTGGTTATTATCATAATTTCACATTATGCATCTTTTAGGGGCAATCGGTGGTGGGATGGTAAACAGGTACGAGCCACGTAAGATGATGAGGAGAAGGGGAAGAGGGGAAAATAAGGAACACAGCTTTCTAAGACCAGTACATTTTCTTTCTTGTCCTTCCTCTGGTTGTCTTACCCTTCTGGTTCTGCTTGTTTCTCTTAAATGATAAAATCTGTTATTTCTGGTGACATATTTAACAAGACTTTATTTCCATACACTTTGTTTTCTCCTCATTTCCATTTCCCCCCTTCCTCTTTTTCATCTCTTTTACTTTCTATCCTGCTTTTTAGTAACTTTCTCTTTCCTCCTCAACCTATGTCTGCCTCTCTCCCCCTGCCTCTCTCCCACAGGCACAGTGGATCAGAGGGTTTTAGGTGATAAATACCCTGGACCAAGGGCTCACAAGCCACCGATTCCTGCCACTTTACTGTGTCACATTGTGGCCGGGGCCTCATTAAAAAGGCATTAGCCTCCTCTTGGTCCCATGATGGAGGCCATGTGTGGCTCAGTCACTGCCGCAGGGATCTATTTAAAAATGGCGGCAGGAATGGATAAGGAAGAGAGAGATAGGGGAAACAGAGAGAGACACAGAGAGAAAGAGATGGCCATGTAATGAAAGGAAAAATTTGGCTGGAAAGAGGGAGCGAGCGGCATCAATTCAATGTCTGAGGATGAACCGAGGTCCTGGAGTCCAAGGAGGCAAAGGAGGAGGAAGCAGAGATAACTAGCTGGAGCAAAGTCCATTTACTTGTCCCCTGTGAGTTCATGTGCTTTCAGAATTGAATTGATACTGGCCAATTAAAGCCACTCAGGTTTCACCTTGAGGGGGTCAGGAGAGGTGGAGTCAGGGGTTGGGCACAAGATGAGGAGGCTGCTGGGAGATGAGGAAATGGAGAGGAACAAGGTGAAGAGAAAAGGTGGATGGTGCAGCATGAAAACAAAAGAGTAAGCATTTGCAGCCTTCCAGCACATCATTAGTAAATAAGTAGTCTGGAGGTGACGAGAGAAAAGAGGAAAAAGTGGGGGAAGGAGGAAGGAAGGAGAGAGGAGGAAGAATGGTTAACAGATGAGAGAAATGTTGTTTGGGAGTTGGGATAAAGAATGTAGAGAGTACTAATGTTCCACCTAAAGGTCAATAAACCACAAGAGGCCCCATGTACATGGAAGTGATGCTGTCTATGACATTTTAAGAAAATGTTGGTCCCACCCCTTTCACTAGGGTTAGCAGAGCATATCAACAACAGTGGCCCATGCCTTAACTTTAAACCTGCAATGACAGATTTTTGGTTCACTTGGAGGCAGCGGAAACCAGTTTGGAACACAGCATTGACATTTCACCTTTTGAGTTGATACGCTTAACTAATTAACTCTCTTTTTGGTCTCTACCAACTTGTGAGGGAAATCTCTGGCTTCGTCATGGGGACAGAAACACAACTTTAAATAAATACTAATGTTGCTCTGTATCTGCTGTGTAAATAAGCAACTGTTTGCCAGCAAGTTTGCCATAACTTAAAAGGTATATGACAGTGTCGTGCTTACAGCTTGTTTTTCGTTACCCCCAAGTGGCCAAAATAATTTAGTTTAAGATTAGATTAGATTATACTTTATTCATCCCACAACGGGGAAATTTCCTTATTACAGCAGCAGCATTTTCTTCAACAACAGCAAAAAAACAAAAACACAAACAAGTAAACACACAAGAAATACAGGCAAACAATAGACAATTGTTAAGTATAGGGGCAAACTGTTGATCATAAAAGCAGTGTGTATAACAGTTAAGATATAGAAATAGAGACCGAGAAAAGATAGAAGTTGCTCATGTTTTATAGATGGACTGATAAAGTCAAGAAAAGCAGGAAATATCTTGACAGGCACATTAGCAGATAGACATGTCCTCAGGTGGGTTGCAAGAAAGAGACAGAAAGACAAGCAGTCAGACTGACAAGTTGCCTCCTTATTTATCAACAGTGGAGATTCCAATGCAGCTGCCCTCTACCCTCTTTACTGTGATGGAAGGATGAATAACAAGCAGAAAGCTGTCACCTCCACCACCTGTGTGTCCGTCCATCCACTGAAAGGCCAAGGAAGTAAGATGGCAAGTGTGTAGGCAGCTCAATGAAAGAGGATGGGAGTCAGGCAGGCAAGTGTTACTCAGGTGCAGAGAAATGTAATGTATGTGTTTCAGTGGTAAGTCATTGCACAGGTGAGGAGTTTATCTAGTAGCCAGACAGAGCTTAGAAAGAAAAGACAAGCACTGCTGAGGTGGGGGGAGCTCTTGTTACAATGCAGATCAAAAGACAGGCTTATGTTCCGTTTTTTGTGGTGGAAGTAGCCTACTCATCTAGGTCACAAGTAATATTCCTACATACCTTTTAGTTTTGCAGAAAGGCCCATTTCAGAAAAATGGATATTGTATTACTGGATAAAAATTATTGATCACTTGAATGTTGCAGATGATGGAGCTAATTGTATACTGCTGTGTAATGTTAGTTATCAAATAAATGTACAATATTGGCTTCCAAATTCTAGTGGAGTAGAAGTATAAAGTAGCATAGAATGAAAATACTCAAGTAAAGTAGTCCTACAAGTATCTTTACATTGTACTTAAGTACAGTACTTAATTAAATGTAGCCTACTTACAGTGGGTACGGAAAGTATTCAGACCCCTTTAAATTTTTCACTCTTTGTTTCATTGCAGCCTTTTTCCAAAAATCAAAAAAGTTCATTTTATTTCTCAGTAATGTACACTCAGCAACCCATCTTGACAGAAAAAAACAGAAATTTAGAAATTTTTGCATATTTATTAAAAAACAAAAACTGAAATATCACATGGTCATATGTATTCAGACCCTTTGCCGTGACCCTCATATGTAACTCAGGTGCTGTCTATTTCTTCTGATCATCCTTGAGATGGTTCTACACCTTCATTGGAGTCCAGCTGTGTTTGATTATACTGATTGGACTTGATTAGGAAAGCCACACACCTGTCTATATAAGACCTTACAGCTCACAGTGCATGTCAGAGCAAATGACAATCATGAGGTCAAAGGAACTGCCTGAAGAGCTCAGAGACAGAATTGTGGCAAGGCACAGATCTGGTCAAGGTTACAAAAAAATTTCTGCTGCACTTAAGGTTCCTAAGAGCACAGTGGCCTCCATAATCCTCAAATGGAAGACGTTTGGGACGACCAGAACCCTTCCTAGAGCTGGCCGTCCGGCCAAACTGAGCTATCGGGGGAGAAGAGCCTTGGTGAGAGAGGCAAAGAAGAACCCAATGGTCACTGTGGCTAAGCTCCAGAGATGCAGTCGGGAGATGGGAGAAAGTTGTAGTAAGTCAACCATCACTGCAGCAATCCACCAGTCGGGGCTTTATGGCAGAGTGGCCCAAAGGAAGCCTCTCTCCTCAGTGCAAGACACATGAAAGCCCGCATGGAGTTTGCTAAAAAAAACACCTGAAGGACTCCAAGATGGTGATAAATAAAATCCTCTGGTCTGATGAGACCAAGATAGAACTTTTTGGCCTTAATTCTAAGCGGTATGTGTGGAGAAAACCAGGCACTGCTCATCACCTGTCCAATACAGTCTCAACAGTGAAGCATGGTGGTGGCAGCATCATGCTGTGGGGGTGTTTTTCAGCTGCAGGGACAGGACGACTGGTTGCAATCGAGGGAAAGATGAATGCGGCCAAGTACAGGGATATCCTGGACGAAAACCTTTTCAGAGTGCTCTGGACCTCAGACTGGGCGAAGGTTTACCTTCCAACAAGACAATGACCCTAAGCACACCGCTAAAATAACGAAGGAGTGGCTTCACAACAACTCTGTGGCTGTTTTTGAATGGCCCAGCCAGAGCCCTGACTTAAACCCAATTGAGCATCTCTGGAGAGACCTGAAAATGACTGTCCACCAACGTTTACCATCCAACCTGACAGAACTGGAGAGGATCTGCAAGGAGGAATGGCAGAGGATACCCAAATCCAGATGTGAGAAACTTGTTGCATCTTTCCCAAAACGACTCATGGCTGTATTAGATCAAAAGGGTGCTTCTACTAAATACTGAACAAAGGGTCTGAATACTTATGACCATGTGATATTTCAGTTTTTGTTTTTTAATAAATATGCAGAAATTTCTAAATTTCTGTTTTTTTCTGTCAAGATGGGTTGCTGAGTGTACATTACTGAGAAATAAAATGAACTTTTTTGATTTTTGGAAAAAGGCTGCAATGAAACATAGAGTGAAAAATTTAAAGGGGTCTGAATACTTTCCGTACCCACTGTATATTCTACCACTGTTTGCAAAGGTGTTTATTCAGCTGTATGATCATCTTTAAGGCTGCAGTTTGTGGTGTTGTTAAATTGTATTGTGCATTTATTTTATCACTGTTTTATATGTTAACCACCGAGTGTATTAAATTATAGAGCAAAAAGCTTTTCAGGTTTATCACAAGAGTAATGTGTGTTTTGATCAACTTCAGGTCCCACAGGAACTCTGATTGTATAAATTGACAAAGATAAAGTAAAAAAAAAAAAAAAAAGATCCGGCATAACATATTCTTGTTTAGATGAAACATATTTTTAATCTTCTCCAGTAAACTTTGGACAGAGTCACTTCCAGCTATTGGAGGAAGTTGCTGATATAGCTGGACAGTAATGAGACGACAGGAACGCAGACATTTTGCTGACACTTGTACAAATCTCAAATTTAATTATTAATAAAATTCTCCCACATCCCCCTATATATACCCCCCTCCTTCTTTTTATGGAACTGTATATAATTCATAATTAGAGGGCATTGAGTCCCCCATGAGGATACCCTTACAACAACTTCCCCAATAAAGGTCAAAGAAAGTTGAAAAGCCATCAGTCGCCAACCTATTTACTCACAGATGATTTACTTCCTGTGATTAGATGCAGGCCCTACTCCAAGGATATTTGTGGGGTGAAATGGGACAGGGGAACAGCAGGGTCAGGTTGGTTGTTTATTAAAATAATAAATGGACCGGTGTCTGAAAGGGACCCTTGTATTGGGGTTAATGCTATGAGGCATTGATGGAAAGTCTATGTAGTAAGTGCATGCATGAATGTAAGCATATAAGCTTTCTATGTAAGTTGATTGAATAGATTTTTTAAATGTTTAGGAAATTAAGTGTTACGTATTTGTTACATTGCTGGTCATGTTACATGCCTTCATATAAACAGGGAGCATTTGGAGATAATATATAAGCACACAGAGATGCCTGCAGAGTGCAAAAAAACTAGTAGAGCTTTTATCTGTCTTTATTCATGTAAACCGATTAAAGGAAAATTTCGGCCAATTTTTATGTTAATCTTGATCGCTATAAATATTCAAGTACTTTCGAATGTTATCCGACCTGAATCGGCGCAGGCAACACTGAGTAACTGCTAAGTTTTAGAGTACCTTTGTGCCTCTTAACAGACACACAATGCAATTAATGTCTGAACAACATGAACAGGGACCTTACGTAACATCAAGATTTGTCCTCGTCTTTCGTCGCCTTCCACATCGGACAACAATCCCACGAGCGCCCGGTGGTGTGGTGGGTGTCCTGCCTTCGTGGTGTGGTGGTGCGGTGGGTGTCAGACAGAGAGGTGCAACAGGCAGAAAAAGCAGCTTAGCCCATTTCCATTCCATTGTTGTCAGCTGCGGGAGGCAAGGAATGCAGGGACGAAGGCTGCCTGCCCAGCTAAGGAATCTACCACACAGATCGACACTGCCAAGCTTCCTACTCACCAACACCAGATTGATCACACACAAAATGGATGAGCTACAAATACACACGGAACTGCTACTTTATGATCTTCACAAAAGTATGGCTGAACACACTTATCAATAGCAGCTAACAGCTAGCAGCAAATGGCAAGCTCTAGCAGCTAACCAGGCAAGGAAGTTACCCACCGGCAAGATCAAGACAGGGTAGGTGAATAAACAATGTCTGAGTTGAAAACGCATCTTGATGTTACATAAGGGCCCTATTCATGATGTATAGACATATTAACACATTGTGTGCCTGTTAAGAGGCACAAAGGCACTCTTAAACTTGCCCCGTTAACTGCCGTTTTAGCTCAGTGGAAGCTTGTACACGTAGCTGCAGCTACTCAGTGTTGCCTGCACCAATTCAGGTCGGGTTTTTTCAATCATAAGTACTTGCATATTTATAGCGATCAAGATTAACATAAAAATTGGCCCGAATTCTCCTTTAAGTATAGTATAATTACAAAGCTATAGATTTGTGATGTAGCTTTTTTAGTTATGAATATGTACAGTATATGTCTATAAGGATTTATAGGATTAATGTTGTCCCTAATGGCTGTATTAATGGTTTACAAATCAGTCATTCTAAAGACAGAAATTAAGAAGAACTTGATAAGTAAGAACTTTTGAGTTGCCAGGTAATTAAACATCTATTTACTCCTCCTCCACCAAAGAAAAATTACAGGAGCCATATGAATGATTGACATTGAGTATATTTTAACATTGTTTTTCTTTTTTAAAGATATTTTAAGGCTTTGTATGCTTTATTGAGGTACTGAGAGAGGAAAGGGAAGAGAAAGGAGAAGATATGCAACAAAGGGCCCTGGCTGGAATCAAACCCGCTGCGGTAAGAACTCAGCCTTAATACACTCTACCCAGCAAGCTACGGGACCGCCCCGACTGTATTTCTTTAATTCATAAAAAAGCCTCCAAGGGACAGTTACAACACTTAGCTTGTGGAAAAGAGGCATAGGGCATCCAGACCAAAATCCATTCTTAAGAAATAACATTTTACAATTTATAAAGATTTTGTTTGCCACTTTAAACCATAGTAGAAAGTGGTACCCAAAGCAATTTATTATTATCTTCTACATTAAAGGTGCACAATAAAGACTTAATTTGCAGTTAGATGGCAGCTTACAAATACAAAAACACATATCTTTCTCTCTATTTAAATATCTTATTTTGCCGTTAAGTTCTCCAACACATTTTGTAATTAGTTATGCTATGTGTGTGTGTGTGTGTGTGTGTGTGTGTGTGTGTGTGTGTGTGTGTGTGTGCGTGTGCGTGCGTGCGTGCGTGCGTGTGTTTGTGTGTGTGCATCGTATGTATGTGTGTGAGCAGTTTAGTGTACAGGAAAAATAGAAATTGCTGAGAGGGGTTGTAACATCACTGGTGAGGAGAGGTTATATAGCCTTTTGAGCAGTAGTTTTGAGTAATGGACAGTGAACTGGGTTAGGTCAAAGGTTGCTAGCTGTAGGGAGAGTAACCTCTAACCTGTTCTCTGGTAGATTTGTGGGTTCGCAGAGCAGTAAAAAGCCCACCTCGACAAACCTTTAACACCTACTGCCTTATAGAATTAGAAGTATGATGGATGACTGAGACGGCGCTGAGGTGGTGACTGCCATCTGGGAGTGTGTGATACAGAGGCAAGTGATTGACTGGGATTTAGTGGAAACTGGACTGACTGTGTGGCCTGACAGGGACTGATAGCCTCGCCATCATTATTCTGGGTCACAGCAGGTGCGGTCTGCACTCTGTCTAGTAGGTCAAGAACAGCATACATGCAAGGGTATAAACCGCTATACTGAGTGCATGAGGGACTTTTAAGAACAGTATTATATCAATTTGTTCATATTTAAAGCAGGAAAGCAAATGTACTCTCAGTTTTATGTGAAATCAGAACTCAGGAGCCTCTAGTTAATGATTGAATAATAAAATAAATAAAATGCTTTCTCTTCATCAAATGACAAAATGTGTTAATATTTACTCTTTACGTAAAACCGTCATCTTAAACTATAAAATTGTAAATAATTTATCTTCACTTAACTCATAAAATGTAAAAATGAAGAAAGGAGGGGAGATTTTAAAAAGCATTGCAATGACTGAGGTATCAAGTGAACAAAATGAACACTTTCTCAACACTGAGTGTACTTTTCAACTCACCTGTTATGTTTCTTTTCCCGTTAACATGCATGCAGTGGGGTCAGGGATGCTCACTCACTTATATTGCACGTATATTGCAACATTATGATTACAGAAATATTTATAAATGTATTAAAAATATCATAGATGTTTGATTAAACATATTACCCTAACTTTTGATGATAAATTGCCAAACTACACAATCAAACTTTATTTATCCAGGAAGCGTCTAGTATCAGGATGATATCTAGTAAAGCGTGTTTACTAGATATCATTATCACACTAGATACAGTGTTTACTGTACTGTGGCCGCTGCCAGTGTGGGGATATAAAGACATGTAATTATTACTTCTACACCTTGCATCTTGCATCTTCCTCTGTGTTTCATTTTACTCTCTCCCTTTTTGTCCCCCTTACTCTTTCTTTTAGTCTTTCCTTACTTGTTCTACCTCTATTCCTACTTACAATGTTTCACTTTTTCTTTATCCATCTTTTCCACGCCCCCACTCGTATAGCCTATAAATCACATGGTGATAGATTGGCCCCATTGGGAATGTCTCAACCCGAGGCTCGGCGCAAGGGTAGCTCACCAAATATGTCTCCTCTTTGTTCTGAAATCACGTCACAGGGGGATATTTACATGAAGGGCGCAGATCCAAGTCATTGTGGCTTGAAAGCAGGGAAGCAATGGCTATATTTATGGAAACAGTCCAAGGACAATAAAAGGCTACAATAACAGATATTTCCAAGGGACCAAATAGCAGGTTATATTCGGACCTCTGGTGGGACTGAATACTACAATCGTCTATTGTAGTTTTGTGACTTCACAGAGAATGGGCCTTCAAGGTAAAGTGTGTGTTTGAGTTCAAGAGGCGTAACCTAGAAAGTGAAGCATGTTGCTGATGTGAGGAAGACACACTGGATGAACATCAGCCTGGGGTGATGTTCTGTTTCTGCAGTCTGAATCCTTAATAAGAGGTTTTATACCACATGCCACTCTAAGCATTTTTACATCATCCCCATGTTGAAGAGAGTTCAGTTTAACTCATGTTTCACACAGTGAATTAGACACTTCAATTTTGAATGACCTTCATCCCAACATGCTGTCTCGCCGCATCTCTTCGCCAGCGATCCACCATGGAAGGCTCGCGAAAAGACACGCTGCGAGGGGCTCGCACCATCCATCACACCTCGCAAGAAACGCAGAGGTGGCTGTCACGCAAATCTTGTGGCTTTTTTTACTGTTAATGTATTTATCTCTGTACAGGAATGCCAAAAACAACAAGGTCACCCTGTGTCATCACAGTTTGCCAAAAGCTTCTCCTGTCGTAAATCACTCATCCCAGGATTTTAACCCCGGGCTTCTCTCACGGTAGGATTAAATATTTATGCAACACAGCAAGGGTTCACAGGTATAACAGCAGGTGTGGCACAGTTTAACACAATGCCAGGTGGAGTTATCACTTTATTGTTAATGACTATAGACATTATATTCTCCAGGCTATAGACAGGTGCTACAGACTGGCCACCCCACAGACATGTAGGCTACAGCCCACTTTTCTTTGAAAAGCTGCCAGTCTTTGTTAAAGATGTACTCCCTGCTCTTGTTTTGGTGCCCATGTAGCATCCTCACAGCCCACTGATATTTGGAAACTCAAATGTGAACTGTGTTGACTTTGAAAACATCCCCAGTTGGAGGCACTATTGAGCACTACCCAAATCAGTGAGTAGACTTTTAAATTCACTATGTGTAGAATTTAAAGAGTTGGCCCCCTCCAGTGGTAGTATCAGAAATTCAACACACTGCAAAAACGTTTTATTTTAGCCATGCTAGCCACAAGGCTATATGTAAGGGCAATGTTGGTCGGTCAGTAGGTCCACCACTATTTGATGGATTGCCATTAAATCTTGTACAGACATTGGTGGCCCCCAGAGGATGAAACCTAGTTTGAAAATTCCATGACTTTGTCTCAAACACCACCAAGAGGTTGACCTTTGTTGCCTTGAGTGACTTGTCTCATAATGAATAAGATTTTGTGATACCCTGACTTTTCATCTAGCATCATAATATCTATTTATTAAAGACTTTGGTTTATTACTACACACTTGTTCTGTGCTAATCAATCACACTAACATGAGTAACACATGCTTACAATGACAATACTAACGCTGCTGACGTTGCTGACGTTAGCATTTAGCTAAAGGTTAGAGAGCTGTTAGCATGGCTAAAAACTCTTGTTTACAAACAACAACATAATTATTCTTTCAGTAAAATAATGATGATATAATGAGTCTATACTCACATCCAAAATATGCTCTAGTGGCTTTGATGTCAACATTAGAAACATACTGTATATTTTCATCATCTTAAATCAGAGATGTTATTATTCCTTTTGCTTTAATTATGAACAGACCATTCAAACTAATCTGTGAACCAAATACTGCTGCCTATGAAATGAACTGTGCATGTGAATGTCTCTCTGTTTCTGTGTAAAGTGACAAATCAACAAGCCAGGGGCTTACAGCAGAAGAAACATCATCATTGCACAAGATGTTTTAAAGAAAAACTGACTCTAAAGTTGGTGGAACTACTTAACAACAAGCAATGCTCAAAACTATTCTTGAAAACGTACATTGGCATCCAGGGCAACTTTGATAAATGAAAAGAAAAAAGAAACAAACTCCCTTTCTATGCCTGTAATTGCTTTTCATTATTGAGTGGTCAAAGGCCAGACCTGAATAGCAACCTGAAGTTATATTCCCTTTTTCCTTTTTGCCTTCGAAGCCTCCATTAGCCTCGCCAGCTCATGGGAGCTGATTCCTTCCAAGAAATCTCTGCACAATAATGTACAATGCACAGTGATAAGGAATAAGACTTTTTAATAAACAAAAATAAGAAGAAAAGCCTGCCAGGAGACAGGACCAGGAACCTTTTGTGGGCGGCCTGTTGAAAGTGTCTTGGTCTGTATTATCCTGTGCAGTTCTTTGGGTTCTGCTGCAGATACGGGTAAATAAAGCCTTTTATTGCCTTGATTCCTTCAAAGATAGACTCGGCTGTGTAATATAGCCACCAAGATATCAGGGGATTGTAGACAAATAAGGATAGGAGCAAGGAATACAGCTTATGAAACATCTTTTATTCATCATTATAGGCAAAGAATAGCCTATATATTCCGTTTAATTAAGACATTCATAAGTCTTCCTGTGAAACCATTATGTATTATCAAAATTATTCTTATAATAAAGGTATATTTTTTGTAGTAATAGGGTTTTTTCCCCTGCAGGCTGTGTTACAGTTAATGATTACACATTTACTCATAACCTGCTGACATGTTGACCTATCTAAACTTGGCCTGGTAATAAGGTAACATCTGGCAGAAAGCAGTTTCCTTTCATTACCTCCAACTGACACTAAATGTTGCTCCTTCACATACAGTAGCCCTGACACGTATCGATTGAGTATTAAAACTGCCATCGGGCTCAGCCTCAAATCAATACACAAATACTTTACCAGCTCTCCAAAAATTCCTTTTCTGTAACATCAAGTCCTCAAGTGGTTTAAATAATTTCTGTCGGCACACACGAATGCTCCCCAAAATTACTTTTTTATTTGTGTCTTATTAGCAGTTATATGATAATATGGCAGTGATTTATTTCTCAACTCAGCCTTTATACTTGAGTTCACATTTTCTGACACAGTGCTTTCGTGCAGCAAGTGAAACAACCTGTCATTCACAAGCAAAGTCACTGAAAAGTCAAACTCGTCAGAGATTTTACTACTTTCTTTTCCCCAACCACCTCCACATCTTAGGGTGGGAGTCCCTTTCACTACAGTCATTCCACACAGACATGCCAGTTTACTGTCTCGCCACGTTTAATTGATTTATCTATCTATTAATCTATCTATCTATCTATCTAGGACAACACAGGCAGGATGCCTCTTCCAGATTATACAGAAAAGTAATAAACAACAATAAAATTACAATATGAAAAAAAAAAAAAAATTGCAATATTAGGTAGGAAGACTGTAAACATATATGAAGAATAACATAGCAACTTTGATTTTCCGCCAAAATTGCCAGGACCCTGACTACACAAGCATTACATGTGATCCTGGGCGACCTTTGCTTTTCCAAGTTGAAGCTGAAAAGATTTCACTTCACATCTTGTATGAACGTGTGACAAATAAGACTTCTCTTCTTTAACTCATTTGAGAAAAAAGGCAAGCACAACTAACAGTTAAGGCAGTAATGTGCAGCTTTAATTTCAGAGCACAGGCAGACAGAGAGGAGGGACGTTGCACTGAGACTTATTTATTAGAAAATATATTGCAGACGGACGTATGGCTGCATCCCTCTCCTTTATTAAAATAGTAGTATAAACAAGAAACTGTGAGGGCGCTTTATTCTTAAGCTTTTAACCTAAAAGCATGTATTCTATAAGATTTGAGCATGTTACAATGAAAATGGACAGAGATGCACAATATGCTTTAAAATAAATTCAGCAGTGTTATAAATTTATAGAGCTGAGGCAGAAAGATGAGCAATCTCAGAGCAGGAGACACCTGAGACTCCACACCATCCTCAGTCAATTTAGATCACATCAGTGTTCTACCCAGCAAAATAGAAATTACTTTCTTTCTTCTTTTTTTTTACTTTTTACTCAATGTTTTATCCTTTTGGATTCTGTCGTGAAAATATATAAAACTTTTTTTACATGTAGCAGACCATGTCATCTGTCGGTTTTTGTAAAAGCAGAACAAATAAAATAAAAGGGTCTTTCAGCAGGATAAAAGCAATAATCTGTATTAAACCTGCTGAGCTGCTGTAATACTGAAGCTCTTGGCAGGTGCAACCACACTGTAGCCTCGCTCAGTCAGTTTGAATAAGCCCTGTGCAGCTATGATCACCGTAAAACTTCAGATAAACACAAATCACACTCAAACATGCCAGGGGAATCTGCTCTCTTGAAACTTTAATGTCAAAAGAAAACCAATCATGATGCAAATAAAAAACATGTTTTTGCAGCACTAGAATCTGTAGCTGTGTTGTTTGTAAAAGAACAGCAGGCACATGTGGAATAAGGAAAGTATGGAGACAAACACAAAGCTAAGCATGACTACAAATACCATGTAAATTTTAAAATATTAAACCAAGTTTTAAATGTTTTGTTTAATTCACTCTACCTGGGATTCCTGTAATCTGTTCCATCAGCAGTGGCTGTCCTTGAAGGCCACATAGAAAAGAATACTCAAATTAAAGCACCCAACCCATCACTGTTAATGTGATGTACTGATTATGCTGGAGTGGGAAAATCTGCAACTCAGCAACTTAATGTAAGAGGCATGATGTGCTTCTCAGGGTCTTTACTATTGTATTTTTTTCACCAGGAAAACAGGCAAGGATAATGGGCACCTGCTACCAGGTACATGAGGGACGAGCACTTAAAAACACTTTGGCCATTTATGCGACTGAGTGGACAGACACAGGGGTCTGAAGGTCGACAGCTCTGTGATGCATGACAGAGGAATATGGTTTTCTGCTAGCAGCATCCCGGCATTGCTTACAGCGAGGTCAGCATTTTACTCACATTGCTCTACACGCTCTCCTACGCTCTGGATTTCTGCTCCAAGACACATCAAGGTAGTGATGGGCCAGCAGCATCTTTATTTGCGTGTGTGTGTGTGTGTGTGTGTGTGCAAGGGCATTCCCAGGACAAATTACTCTGTAGTAGTCACGGTTATCGGTATGGGCTGCAGCTCCAATCGGCAATGACGAAACATGACAATTTTCGCCTCTTTTAAGGCACGATGCTAGGACTCTCTGTCATCTCATTCTCTGCCACAAATAGAAGCCACTGAGTTTGAAAGAGAAATCAAACTACATAACATATATAAAAAGAAGTAACCACCATAATATTTTCACTGGCCTCCATGCTGCTTTCTAGTGTTTTCTAGTGTTTACTTAGCCTGCATGTTTTCCCGGTGTGTTCTTGACATAGAACGTGACAGAGCAGAAAGAAAACTACAGTAAGGCATAATCTATTAGCAATGTAAAAGGAGTCTACTACCTATTTTAAGCAAGTTTTCCAACGTTTAAAAACCCTGCATATATGCGCTAATTTTGGTGGAAAAAATGTATGATAAAGGCATAAAATAAAGGCATAAAATACCCTCAAAATCAATTGGTCAGTTCAATCAAATTACAAAAACCTGTAGTTTCATTTTTATTCAGCCAGTTTTCGAGCTATCTGTCTCTTGTAATATAATTTGAACCTTTAAAGGGTACAGAGGGTTGTTGTGTATTCAAATTCTGTCTCCTCTCTCTCTCAGTAAAGCGTCGGAGGAAGAGAGTGAATCAATAAGTGCACTATGTTCAGCTGAAAACTCCCAAAGTTAAAAAGTCAAACATCTCCTTCTCTCATGGGGAGATTTATTTATTGACAGATGACTTGTACAACAAAAAAACTTTCAAAAGGATGTAAAAGGAGTTTTCAAAGTTTCCTGATCCAGTCTTTCAGCTGCACAACTGTTGTCAGCCACTTCTTCATCTTTGGCTTCATTTTGATCTTCCTCCGCATTGCGACTATTTAATGAAAAGACTCTGTCTCTGTTCCCTGTCTACTATTACCACCTCAATTACATGGACTTAGATGCTGGCTTATGTGGTACTTGACATTTGTTCCATACATCTAACGGGTGACAGAAACCAGCCTATCCATCAGCAGACTATTCCCTGCACATTTAAATGATAAAAAGGAATATTAATTACCAGCATTATATCATGTTCTATTGTTCCATGTGCCAGAATTTGTTGTGTGTGAAGTAGAGAAGAAGAGGGTGCATTGTGCAGCAGCTCTTGAAGCAGACCCTCCTAATCATATCATTCACCACTGCATCTAATAAAAAGAGAGGCTGGAAATGAAGACAAATTGATCCCCAAACTTATTTTATCATAAAGGTCTGCTGCCGTGAATCCAAGAGAGACAGGTGTTTCTCAAATTATCCAAGAGACTGTGTGTGTGTGTGTGTGTGTGTGTGTGTGTGTGTGTGTGTGTGTGTTTGTGTACAGCACCAATATAATCACCGCTAACTTCATATCTGCATTGTTTTGTGCCTAGAATCACAAGTACACACCTGGACAGGAGCTGCCACCGCAGCACATCTGCATTTGGCGAGCAAACAAGACACAGTTTAGGGAGGACATGATTTTTTGAAGCTGACCAAATTGACACCCAGTAGTCGTTGGCGAGTGATAACACACAAGAGAATATATACACAATATATGGGTTTATATAGTGTACAGAAATAACAGAAATAAACTGTCTGCATCAAAGTTGGAACAGCTGAGTTCCTGTGGCCACAAGTGCCCCACACAAACTCAATGAGAATCTGTCAGCTTGGCTTTTTGTTTCTTTTCACACTCAACCACCGCACAAACTGTTTCTCTCAAACTCAAAAGGTGAGCTAAGGTGTAGAAAGGTGGGACACCAGCTTGACTATTCACTAATGAGCCTGTCCATTTACTTTCCAATATGCCTAAAACAAAACAAGACATGAGTTTATACCTTGAGGTAAATGGTTACATCAGCCTGCTCACAATGGCAACAATTGGACCATGAACATCTATACAAAATATCACAACAATCCAGGCGACATTACCAACTAAAAAACAAACTTTTGTTGTGCATGAGTAACTTTGACTTTGAATAACTTTTTCTTAGTCTTAACCTCTCAGCTGCTTATGAATACTTTATATTGTACTTATGTGGTAATTACTAAGCCTTTAGGTTGTTTTCTCAGCAAGGCAATAAAAGGATACTTTAGCAAAGCACAGGCTCACCAGAGTGGTAAACTTAACCCAGGTCATCCGGCTGAAGGACATCCAATCACCCAGCTACCCATAGCTGTCAGCAACATGAGCAGCACATTGTTCACATCACTGTCCTGTGATGACCTTTGTTTTGTTTTTTTTACAGAATCACATATTATCTGACAGTGTGTGCTGATCATATTTAAGTGGGGGATGTTATCCTCTTCTACCATTATTGGAAAATATAAAGCTATAACAAGTGAAATTCCATTGGCTTTCACACATCACACATTAGTGCAACTTGTAATGCCACACACTATTTATCATATATGAGTCATACTAAGTGATCAAATAGCCTCCAAACACAGCCTGTGGCAAGGTGAACAGTAAGGCATCTGAACTTAAAATGGGATTTTCTGTTAGGAGGACAAAAATGGACCCTTTGTCTTCTTCCTGGTCTCCTAATGAATTGGTTTAAGCCTGTTTTGGAGAAAATTATCCTTCCCTCTCCTCCTAATTTTCCAATTTGCTGTGTCATTTATATCTAATTGAGGACCGCGCTGGGCTGTATTACTCTCACAAATAGGGTGATATAGTTTATTGAAGGTCTGCTTTATACAGAGGAGCTAGTAAACCAAACATCAATTGTAGACCACGCAGAAGATGGGGATTTTTCCCGGAGGCTGGGGAGCATTGCAAAAAGGCTTTAATTATTTCTCAAAGGCAAACCCAGCCATAGCTCCACCGCTCATTTTATGGTCACTTTTCTTTTCTGCCTTTGATGGAGGTAATGAATGGGGTGACAATTCACTTTATTTTATCCCTGCTCTGTTGCCCTTCTGGATATTTACAACTCATATTCGTCTAACCAAATAAGAAAAGCTTGTTTTCAACCTGGCCAGGTCTAGCATAGGAATGAATGCACAAAGCTCAGGTCAGTGGCTCCACTATTATATTAGTACTTTCCACATTAAATCCTTCTGCATGCAGGCTTTGGTTTGCCCTGATAGGAAAGTGGAACTTGGTGCCTTTAACTCTCAAACTGTTCATGACCAAAAAATGGCACAAAAAAGGTTTTATTTATTAACAAAATCAGAAACACTGCTTGTTGGAAGGGACAAATAATAAATCAAAATTTCCAGTGTCCAATTAGACACAACATAACAATAAAGAAAATGATGCTGTTAAACTCCTTATAACTGACAGTTTAACTGCTTTCAGTTCTTACTGTTAATTCCATTGCTCTCAGTACTTACAAACCATCAATAATTAATAAATCAATAGCTCCTTATCTCCACTCCTCAGCTCCTTTTAATGCTTACACTTTAACTTATTTCATTTGCCACAACACCTTTGGGTACAATTTAAACTGTCGCTCCCATACGGTAATTCACATGCAAAGAATTCCAGCCTTTTCTTTTGGTTGGTTTTCCCATGCATACACTCCTATCTGCACAAACCTGACAATCGCATAAATCAATACCCATAAAGTACTTTCTTGGATCACAGAATAGGTTTAATGTCTCTAACTTCTTCTGGTGCCCTGTGGAAACAAATGCTACGATGTCTCTCATAGACAAATGTCTGAATTTCAGAACAACCAAGGGGCCTCTCAAGCAAAAGTTTGTCTCTGCAAATTGCATTAACCTCCCGCCTCTGCTCAGAGTGGCCCGTTATTTTCAGGGTTTAATTTCCACAGGATTTTTTTTGGCAGCAGATGTTCTTCCCCACCCCGCCCATCATCAGGCGTGCCTGAGCGACAGAGGGGCTGCCCATCAAAATGCCATCAGGACCCTGCTGGCCACCAGACGAACACATGCCCAGAATGCATCATGTGGGGGGTGTCCAGTCCCACTTAACTCTTCCTCCCGTCTGCCACTTCACTTTACCGTCAGCTTGTGTCCTCCTAACTCTCCATCACCATGCAGACAGAACAAAGCATTCAGTGACATTTTTGTGTGGTTTGCTCTGACAAACCAACTTAGCAGAAGATGAGTCTTAACCCCTGGCTGGCTCAGTATGAATTGAGTGATAGACAGTGGCAGACGGAGGTGTGGGCATGTGAGTAAATCTATTAGTGGGGCACTTGACAAATGGGATTTATAGGAGGCCTCGACGCACCAGAGAATTAATTTTGCTAGGAGTACATGCCTCTGCCAGGTTCATTCGTCTTGGCAGCAAATTTGGCAGTTTACCCAGGTCTCGGGGCTCAATTAACCAACGGCTCCAGCAGTTTGGGGAGGGAACAGCTTTGTCGAGAAATACGCCATGCACATTCATGTGTCAGACACGTGTTTTAATGATAACAGATTTTGGGAATACAAAATGAGATAGAGGGAGGATGAGGTTATGTGGTGAAAGGGTGGGGTCAGGGGCTGAAAGATGGGATTGGTGGAGGCGGGGCTTATTGGTGAATAAGGGGACAAAAGGAGAGGTAGCCTATATAAAAAGGTTCATAGAACATGATGCAGCATTATTTATTTTTTGGCCACATGAAACAACCTGTCAACAAAACTCAACAAGTCATTTTCGCCATACAAAGTCTACGCTGTCAGTCTAATGGGAATAACAAGAAATAATATAAAAATAAAAATGTTCACCCATTATTTCAAGATGGTTACTTTGACTGCTAGATATATAAATAACCTAAAATAGCTACTTTTTTTGTGTTGCACATTAATGCATTACCAAATGACTTGAGAGAAAAAAACTAACAGTGTCTAGCTCTTTTTAAATGAGCTAAATCAATGGCTTTAGCTATTAGATTTGATTTAAAGTCAACTGGTGCCAGCTTCACATTCATTTTGCCAGTGGTCTGTTGGCACTTGTGTAGTTGATTAACCAAGTAGGAAATATGTAGATGTCAGAAATACAAAAATATTGATGGGTGCAGCTTGAAAGACTGTTTAACTGAACCAATTCTGCACAAATGTGTTGATTTAAAGCTCTCATTTTCTTTGGACTGATTTAAACCGCTGCACAGAAAGGACACTTATACAGAGTTGCTTGAGCAAACGTTGAAGCATTTCTGTACCGGGTCTTCCTTCCGCTATCTCAGGTTCCAGTCCCTCATCCTGAAGTGATCTCAGCGGATGATTTATGTAGAAGTGTTGCTCTGTGACCTCAAAATCCGCCCCATCCGTGCCGCACCTGTCACTGCCTGCGTGCTTACTGAAAACCAAGCCATCCGTGCAAAATGGCAATTTTCCACCCACCTAGAGAATAAAAAAAGGATTCCATCCATTCAGAGGCAAAAGTAGGAAAATTCTATGATATGTAGAGCAGGTGCGCGAAGGGCTCGGTGCTCCGCTAACGAGGGAGCTGAACTGCACGCACCGCTGACCACAACATCTGTCGTTTGTAGGGATGCAGTTAGGTCTTTACCTCTGCAACACAGCTAGCACAGCGAGAGACAGCAGCTGATGAAGCGCTTAAGATGGATACAGATGGAAGGGACCAGGCCCGGTTTCAACTGGGGGCACAGAGTCGCACGCTGTGGCTTGGTAGCATATGATGCAAAATGGCGGGAATAGCAAAGAGGTATGCTTCGACTGTGTGCTCCCAAGGTGAGGCCGGTCTGACCCAGTTCACCATCCCGAGTGGCAACCCTAACGAGCTCATCAGGCCAAACGAAGCTTAACAAGCTTCTAATTGACAGCGTTATGATGGCCCCAAAGGTCAGAGTGCAAGTTTCTGTGCAGCAACGGTACATGCTGCCACTTCCTGCCAACAGCACACCACATGACCCACTAATGTCCCTTTGCATTAACAAAGTTTTGTAATTTCATAAGAGAAACTTCTTACATAAGCAATTGCATCAGTTTGTTTTGTTAAAGACAAAAATTCCACACAAAAGCAGCAGTGGACCAACACTGTAGAGCCTCTTTATTAACCTCTCTGCTACCATAAACTAAACAAAGCTCAGCAGTGTAGTGCAGAACAAGAAAACAATATGGATTTTTTCCCCCCAGTAAATATATGATGAACATCCAAGTATTCAAAACTACAACATAGTAGGCCTACGGCTGTTTAAGGTTCTTAAAGTGAATATCAAGATTGTGAGTGTTAGTTTTAATACTGAGGACTGATAACTGGAGAAATCAAACTGTCAGAAGAGGCTGCTCTGACTAAGCAAGACTAGCAAGCTTCTATTGTGAAATGCTGCCACCTACTGGTCACCATGTAAAGGTACAGGATGAAGATATCTTCCCAAAAGACAAAACTGTCTTGTACGTTCACATAATTATAGCATTACTTTAAATAACGACATGGCATTCTCGTGATCAAGCTACTCATCCACACTCTTATCAACCAACACATTCCAATCCCAAATAAACCATATGACACAATTGAAAGCTGTGGTCAGAATCCTTACAGTTTCGCAGATAGAGTGATTTATGTACATGGAGAAATTGTTGATTCAACAATAAAATAAAAAACACAATAAATGTAAGATTAGAGTTTACTTACAAATAAAACAATGTATAGCAAATCATATTTGCAGAGTACAGACCTATCATTTAACTAAAGCTTTAGGGTAATACCAGTGCCCATATGAAATTGAAAGATGAAGTTATTAAGGGCTATATTACAAAAGTAAAGGAATAAAACAAATGGCAAGATAACCCACATTTATCTCACATATAAGTAACACCCCAGCAGAGCATGCTAAGCTTTAAAATATAGATATAATGTCTTTAAAATAATGTACAAGTCGGCAGAAGAGGGTTGGGTCACTCTGATGTTCCACACAGGGTTGTAAGGCGATTCTGTCAAGAAGGTAAAAACAATAATGAGAATTAAAGCATATGCAAGAATTTCACACCTAATGCTACATTAATCTAGGAGCAAAATAGGACTTCTAATTCCTCTCCCTGTATACATTCTACAGTATGCATGTTTGTGTATTCATACCTCTGCTAAGACTGCATATACAGTATGTATTCATATCCCTTACTGTGTATTGCACATTCTATGTTTTCTGTATTTTAGTCTGTCAATTCTGTACGTTACTCTGTACTGCTTTTCTGCACTTCTGGTTAGATGCTAAACTGCATTTTGTTGTCTCGGTACCTGTACAATGACAATAAAGTTGAATCTAATATACCTGCAGCAGCCGAATGCTCGCCAGAGCGGTCTCATCCAGTAGAGACAGGTCCACTGAGTCCAACTGACTGGCCAATAACTGCATGCTCTGGATCAACACATTACGAGACGTTGGTTAATTAGTCTGCTTTTCCAAAGTCATACAATAAAAAAAAACAATGGTCAAATCTAAAATAAATACAGGCTTAGCACACAGACAATGGATAAAAACTCAGTCCTCAGCAATATTAGTGTAGTATGGTCATATTTTGCAATAAGGAATTAAAAATTAAATGGAAATGAACAGTTATAATCAAATAACAATCTGATTATAAAGTGTTCGTAATTGTATCCCTGGTTAAAAACTATTATTTACTTAAATGAATTGCCCCTGTAGGATCCAGCCAACTGTGCACTCACCTCTCCGTTGCCAATGGGAACGTTGATGACAATGTCCTCATTTCCTGCTGAAATGGGAGAGCCGTTGACTGAAATGCTATAAACCCTCTCTTTGTGGCGGGGAATCCTCACAGCAGGGGTCTTAGGAAGCCTGAGGGAAGAAAGCCTGAATGGTGAGTATTATGAACCCGTCACTGTGTGTAATATTTTCAATTTTAAAGAAGATTAAAGAGTACAAATCGCAGTAGTTGCTCTATTATAGCAACATTTAAAATTAGTGAGATAGCTATGAGAACAAGTCCCTGGTGCCTGTTTAATGTAGAACATAAAAGATGCTAAATCTTGCAGATCAGATCTATAAAAAATAAAAATAAAAAAGCCAAGTGCTTTAAAAAGATCAACCTGAGATTTGATGTGGTTTGGGCATTTATTTGCCTGTTGTGTTTTCATAAACTCGTAAAAGTACGTAAAGAGAGACACAGAGACAGACACACGCACCTAGGGTCGATACGTGGAGTAATGAGGGGAGTGGGACCCATTATAAAAGAAGAATCCAGCATACTCCTGGCAGGAGTGACCAATGGTTTCCTGGTTGACCTGAAACCACATAGAGACAGTTTAGTATGACATTATTGTGCTACTGAACTTAAGAAAGGGGTAAAATTCAAATTCAATTTTCTTTATAGTATCAATTCATAACAAGAGTTATCTCGAGACACTTTACAGATAGAGTAGGTCTAGACCACATAACTTATAAGGACTCCACAGTTCTAGTAGCTCCGTCCAGAGCAAGCAACAGTGCAACATAAAAGAGAGAAAAGGTCTTACCGCCTGATGGAGTTGTTCTGCTTGCTGATTGTCAGCGCCTTTGCTCTTTTTGATGTAGTTGGAGGTTTCCTTGTTGCTTTGCCCTGAATTAAGAACAAGCCGTTAAACAGACATCCGGTCCGTGCATTTATGATTAATTAGTTGTGTTTTCTGACTCTTATGCATGCTTGAATAAAAACCAGCCATTACCTTCCTTGTTGTGGCCGGGGTCTTTTCATCCTCCAAACTGCTATTGGCTGCACCCTTTTTCTTTGACGCTGTGGGAGACAAAATATACGGGATAAAATCCACTTAAATTATTGACTGGGTTGAAATAATTTGTACGTATTTAGTCCATCCAAATCAGACTTGTTGAATTTAAGACTACTTAAAGAAGAAGTCTTAACATACTTTTCTTGACTGATTTCAGAAGGACTGCGTGGTCCTCAGCCACAACGCTGTCCACAATAGCAGCTTCCTCTTCTCTCTGTTAACAGACGAGAATAAAGAATGAATACATGTTTAATACAGTACAGTGTGTGCCTGGCCTGCACAAACCAAATATATTTCAAAATCTGTGACACACTGAATTATGATACAAAATAATTGAGAAAAATAATCAACTCACCTTTGTATTATCCACCTCTGGTGACTTTGGTTTCTCAGCTCCTTCAGAGAGACGGGGCAAATGTTTTCATTTAAGGATATTTATAAAAAGAAAAAAAAAGAAACTATAGATAGCGGTGTCTCATTTTACACAATATATACAACAGCAGCGCCAATAATTTGATTTACAAGTAACTATGTATAATGAATCAAAAATACTAGATCTGCAGTTAGTATTTTATGAAACCAGCTCATAACGCTAAAGATGCCTGTGTGATACAATTGCATTATTAATACAACATTCATGAAATTGTGGACTTGGGTTTTTTACTAATCTGAGAGGGTTTGTTAACTCACTGAAATGTTCCAACCAGACCATTTGACGGACAGCCTTGGGGAGCTTAATTTGTGCCATGTTGTAGCTGTTGTCAACATCTTTCAGCAGCTGGTTGATCTTCTCTTTCAGTTGACCAACTCTGGTCTTCACTGCGAAAAACACAAGAACTTTAGATTACACTACCCTGCAGTTTAGAAACGTAGTTAAAATACACCCACATTGACAAACTACAACAATAAATTCCCCCTTACATGACAATGCATCACTAATCCTAATCAATAATATTTTAGCAGGATCGATAAAAACAACCGCCGATACTAAAGGCCGATTTTAGATGGTTTCAGTATTGGTATCAGCGTATATGCTTATTAATAAGTTACAAGAAATTCCAGTACAGAAAGGTCAAAGGAAACACTAAAGCCATTATAGTTTGTTGACCATAGAGTAATGCTTTATTTTTTAACTGTACAATGAATTATTTAATAACTAAAACTATTGGTATGCATGTATGAATAACGATATATCGTTTAATATTTATCCAGTACCAATATAAATGTGATGCCCTCTAAAATCTTTCAGCCTGTAATAATAACGTTACCCAGCAACACACAGCAAGCCTGCCTGGGAGTGTTGGTCGGAGGGAATTTTTAAGTCAAACTACAACAAGCTAACGTTAATGTATAACGTTAGCGCATCGCGCAGGACACTATTTTACAGTACCGTGTACACCGAAGAAACTGCAGTTGAAAAGTAAGTGACATATATTCACCCTCGCTGTCGAAATCCTCCAGAAAAGCTTCCAGCTTGGCCGTCTTGGGGTTGTTTTTCCGTTGCTTGGTGGTCCTTTTCCTGGGAGCCATGTCTGCATGGATAGGTACAGGAAACTAGCTAAGTAAATTAACCCCGCTTGACAACATGACGCGGTAATATCATCATGTTACATTGTGTAGCTTTAGAATATGATAAATAATATAATATAACTTCATCTGGCGTTTTAAGAAAGAACCTGGCAACATACAGCTGGCTGGTAATCGAGCTAACGTTAAGGTTACTTGTTCTAGCTAACTTCAGTTAGCAATACCAGCGACGTTAGCTTGCCTCTCAAGCTCGCCGACTTGCTTTACTGACAGTTTCTATCACACGCACAGAAATTTAATAAAACACTTTAAGTCAATAGGATTTTGTTTACCATGATGACCCATATTTCGTAAGCAATTAACGTAATTAACGTGATTTACCTGATTATGTTAATGTTTTTCTTCGTCGGACCGACTTTACTTCCTCTGTGTGTGTGTGTGGTGCGTGTTTTCTTCACAAAGCCGTTTTCAAATGTCGGCGCGGGGAGGGACTAGGCGCAACGTCAGCCAATTAGGATGCGTGTTGGCTTTGCGTCACGTAAAGGGTTTTTTTGGCCAATCGTAGCACCAAACGTCAGTGTTTACATCAGAAGGACGGAAATGGGTTTAGGCAACATGGTAGAAACGTTAGAAATGTGAGTTTATTAGCAGGTAATATTACCTCACGTTTACAGGGTTACAGGAACTGTAATTAAAGAGTCAGTTGCTCTAAAACGGACTAAAACCCTTTAAATACAAGGATCCACTTATTGCACAGACGCGGTTTTGCTTTTGTGGTCAACTGATGTCTAAAATCAACAACTGAAATGTCCAAACCTGCACTTATTTCACTTCATCAAGCACTGAAGAAAAGCTTCCAGAGTCTTGAACACAATCAGAAAGTATGGACGAGTGTGTTAGCCGATTGCAGCCCTTTGATGGTGTCTCTAGGTAACTTGGCGGAACAATCGCGAGCGCTTTCCAACGTCCAGCTCTCCAACACACCGCTCAGAGACTTTCCTGACCTGGAGGAACGTCTGCGTTTCAAGCTCCTACAAGCCATGGATACAGTGCTGGGTAAACTCAATGAGAAGATGTAAGTAGATGGGTAAACACTGCAAAACAAATGAAGACTGTAAGTGATGATGATGCACAGAGATTTAGGCTACACTTTTTGACATATACAGCTGATTGTTGCTTGATAATCAGTCGTATAAGAGCAGCCAATCAGGGCCAGCTATAGAGGGGCCCTGGGCAGACATGAGCTATGGGCCTCTACTGACCTCCTATTTCAAGTGAGCGAAAACATGTCTGCTGCCACTCTTTTAGTGATACATGTCTCTTCTGACTGATGTCACTGATAATTATTGGTATGCTAATTCCATTTTACTGTACTTCACTTGTTTTACTGACAGGTATCACTTTGCACCAGGATATACAGATTTTTGCTGTCATGTGCTACTTCTGATTAAGATATGCTTCTGTTATTTGTGTCTTATAAAATGTTTGTTACTACTGTTTCACTGGCAGATACAACTTTTCACCGTCATACTGTCATATCACCTTTCACTCTCCATTTAAAAAGAGGCCATCAGCATGTGCCAGTGAAACGTGGTATCAAACAGTGGAACGAGAAATAACTAAAAGCAGCGACATATAATGATCAGCAGTGGCTTATGCCAGTAGGAATCAGTATGTGCCAGTGGAAAGTTGTATCTGTCAGTAAAATGTGAGTGACATTCCGTTTATAAGTGCCACAAGCCAGTAGAACGACAGCACATACCACTCTAAAGCACCAGCCACTTTAAAATATCTGCACTGCTGCCCATTCCTCTCCACACTCTCTCTGACTGCCATGTGCATGTAAAGTACCACGCATTATTCATAGCGACTTCATTATGTTCTACCCAGAGACCCATGAAAAAAAACAGTACTGTGTCCATTCTTTGGGTAAATTGGATTTTGTCACATGGCATATATACTATCTTTTCATCCCTCTTTCTGTCAGGACTTCTCTACAGTCGGTCAGAGATTCCATCAGTAACCAGGTTTTTGCAGTCTTCCAGCATTACGAGCAGAACACAGACAGCCTAGATCTGCTCACCGTAACCGAGCGCTCGGCCACCACCCCGTCTGTCTCTGACATGCTGGAGTGGCTGCAGGATGCCGAGCGTCACTACCGGCAACAGTATCCTTTCTGTTAAGGTTTGCATTGGGGTTATGTTATGTTTGGGCTTTTTTCCCCCTTAACTCGTGTTCAGATGTCTGAGGAGGAAGACTCTGCTGCAGACCCTGAGGGCAGATGAACTTTCCCTTTTAGAACTGGCTCCCAAAAGATGGAAATCCTTGGAGTCTCCCAGTGCAGAAGACCACATCAAAGGTAAAGTGTCTTACATAATGTTCATAACTTCATTGTAACACACTGTTGTATATACGTAGACAATTCTCAAACAGTTTAAAACAGTGGTTTGTTATAGTTTACGCTCATAGTGTTGCCACCGTCATGTATTGACAAGGTATCTTGTGATTATTAGCCAATTTTGTTTTTGGTAAAATATTTTATGAAAATAGATAATTGGTTATGTGACTGTTTGTTTTTATATAAGCAGACCAGAGACCAACTCTCAGCCAAATATAAAATGGCGGTTGTTTCATTAGCTGGCAGTGTTAGTAGTAGGGGTGCTAAAGATTTGTAGGTAAACTAATTACTTATCTGTCTTCTTTCAGATACACTTTGCAAAGTTTCCTTCTTCATTGAGTCCCAATAAAAAGAGAGAAAAAGCAACATATGTGGAACTCTGACCAGTATTTAAATCTGACTGCATTCATATGAAGAGGCTATAAGAGAAGAGCAAACATACATAGTTGGACACATTTCCTGTGGATTTTAGATAAAAGACTGGATTTTAACTGTGTTGTAGAATAGAGCCTAGACATGTTCTTGGATGGAAAGTGTGTGCATGTACACTACTTTATATGGTAATTGAAGATGAAGAGGCAATTACAATTTTTTTCTTCTTTTTTTCACAAAAAAGGACCCTGTGGCGTTATTTCATACTTAATTGACGACATTGCTGTCTCTGATGGTTAAAAATGGCCCAAGCCGAATGTTTCTTCAAGAACCAACCAGCACACACAAAGATAAAGACAATTGTAAGGCATAGTTAGTTAAGCACGCTTTAACAAACTCTTTTTATTTCACACTTTTGATGTAGGCACACTCAGTCAAGGCTTCATGTGACAAATCAAGAGGTAATGTCACAGAAAAACTGCTTAAGAAATCACTGCAATCTGCACAACACAAGTCACCATCAAAGCCATCATAACAGTCATACTTTTCGATTTGACAATATAGGCAATGGGCTTTCTGCAGACTACTATAAATTACAATGCAGTAAAAGTCAAACTTCAAACAAACGTGAAAGCACATTTCACATTACAAAGAGATATACAAAATATAGGTTGAATATATTACTAAATAAATATATAAACTATGCGTATGTACTTATAGTTTACAAATAAATACTTAAAACTTGACAGCAAATTTAGGAAAGAACCCAGAGTTTTCAACAGCATTCACTTTGAAACTTCCTCCCTCTCCACCCGCTGCTGTTCCTTCCTCCTCTTCCTATACATACTCTTTTAATGGTACACTATTAAATGTGATAGGTTTTGGGGGATCTGGTGCTGATGCGGGTGAATTAGCAAAGCTCCGGCCTATATAGCCCCTGCGGTACCTGCCGCTCCTCTCCATGAGGGGACAGGTGCTGCTCAACACAGCTCCACTGATCATGAGAATAACTGCAGACGCCCAGCCCAGATAAATAGCCTGACCCAGCTCTCGTTTGTGCATCAGTGGCACATTGGGGTTATAAAAATCCTGGATGACAGTGTTAGCAGTCCAGGAAATGGGAATTAGCACACACAGGCCGGTGAGAATGAAGAGAACCCCGCCTGAGAGCGCGATGCCCGCCTTGGCCTGGCGGTCGTCCCCGGCGCAGGTGGTGCACTTCATGCCGCAGCAGGACACTGTGCAGGAGAGCCAGCCCATGAAGATGGCCAGACACATGAGGGCGCGGGCTGCCTGGATGTCTGGAGGCAAGGCCAGCAGGGAGTCATACGTCTTACACTGCATGTGACCAGTGGTCTGGTAGATGCAGTTCATCCAGATGCCTTCCCACTTGATCTCTGACGTCAGGATGTTGCTACCGATGAAGGCCGAGACCTTCCACTGGGGCAAGGCCGTGACAGCAATCGCCATGATCCAGCCGGTCACTGCGCAGGTGAAGCTGATCAGCTGCATGCCAGTGTTCGCCATGACGACGATGATTTTTTAGTCCAGTTTATGGGGGATTACAGGGTCCTCTTTTTCTACTACAGTTACCTTTTATTTTGTGTATCCTTCTTTGTGGTATTCAAAGTCTACTCCTTTGTTGTACTTGTCCCCTTCCTGTCTGGATTGGACAAGCTTCCTACGGTCTCTGTCCAAATGCCACTTTGTCAGCAGCCATTTTCTTCTCTTTTTCTTTTCCTCTTCAACATCTGCTCACTGTTCCACGTGTCCTCAATTCCGTGTTACCCAGAAGTAATCACTCTCTTTATCTCCACAGTCATTCACCTTTTTCAAAGGATCAGAAGCACTTTCTCCTCCTTTTCATTCCTCAGTTTGATTCAATGCATTATTGAGTAGCTAATAGCTGTGCAGCCACGTGTGGCAGCCCGCAATAGCAGGATCGATCAGACTTTACGGTCCAGGCCTTGTGGATGAAATGGATCCAAGCCAGGCTTTGTATGTTCTCGTGGAACTGTTTCTTCTCCTTCAGCTCTGGTTCAAATCCAGGAAGCCAATAGTTGAGCTGCAGTGTATTTGAGTGCCACACTCCTGGTATGGTGTAGCCTTACCTAGATGGATCAGACTGATGTAACCAGATACTTGAACTCAAGGCCACTGATGCTGCTATGCATGTATCCTGTCACAGCAAGGTTGAAAAGAGAGATGCTTGATTACACAGAAAAAAACCCTGCATATCTTTTTACCTCTTAGTCAACAGAAATCCAATGTTTGGTCCTCAAGGAATGAATGAAACAAACATCCTGTTGAGATGAACAGTCAGCTGCTTAAGAGTCAATCACAAGAGGTTATTCCAGCCACTTATTTGAGCAGATTTTTCCAAGAATCCACATCAAATGTCTCTAAAACAAAAAAATTACAGGCTTCCCAGAGTAGAACAGCCTGCAGAACTCGTCATTAGACACCGCTGCTGCTGCCAGCTGAAGTATCTCCTTGTTGACAATAAATGGCGCTGGGGTCCAAGCCTTGATGAAGCCACTTCAGCTGTTGTTTGGCTTCACCCTGCCCCCAACTATTTCCTTTAGTAGCAATGTAGCCCAAATGGGCCAGTCTGGTCCCATAGAAGGGTATAAATAACAAATCAGGGCTGTATAGTCAGACCTCTGGATAAGTAGAGCATCTGTTCACTATCTCCTATCTTCAGTACCGCTGTTGACAGTCAAACCTGTGAGTGCAACACTGAACCCCTGGAAAAAAAACAGTGATGCAGGAGGGAGGGAGAGGGCAAAAGAGGGTGAGACAACAAAAGAAGAGAGGGAGGGATGGATGGCCGAGGATGGAGAGCTGTCTGTAGGTGGATCAACTAACACAAAGACAACATGGCATGTGGTATTGCTTTGTACCACACAAACATGTATTTTAAAAGGAGCTTTCACAAAAATTACCTTTCACTTATCCTTTTTGTCTGCAATGAAAGAGAGAAAGTGCTTCACAAAGGGGGCCATAGGTTGTTGTTTTTTTCTCCCTCTCTCTCACAACTGTGGTTGAAATGCTGAAAAGCCACAGGAGAAATACACAGGGACAAAATCTTTTGTATGATTGTGTCATCTGGACAAAGGAAATAATAAAACTTGTAATTGTCCCAACATTGATTTGTTTGTTTAATCTTAATAGTTTTGTGTCATTTTAATTAGATTTAATAACAGACTGACCATAGCAAGTCTATATCAGATGATTTATATTTATATTTCTATCAGACCCTGGTTTTAACAGCATGATCTGACAGCACTTCTATTCAGAAATGTCCCTTCTACCCAAGACTGCTCTGGCTCCACATGCACTACACTGAACCTTGGTGTGCCATTGTGCCGATGAATTAAATATCATGGCATCAAGATCTGTGGTTCAGGTTTCCTTTCTTCTGTAGCCCCCGCTCTCCTTGGCAACGGTGGTCATGACAACCATCCGCTACACAGGAAACAGGAGAGTAGAGGGGATGATACACAAAGGGAAGCAGAGGAAGGTGACACATACCAATGATGGCTATCCAGGCTGAATGAATAAACAGACAGATGTAGGTGTGTGCCTAGAGCAGGGACATTACGCTACAGATGATTATAATAGAGAAATATCACCACACATGGGGTAAATGAGGTTTGTTCCTGTTCATTTTACATACAAAAATATTGAAATTATTGTAAATTCCTTGCATTCCCTTGTTCCAGAGGTCAGACCAGCTGACTGCATGACCTTTTTACCAAAGGCACCAGGAGGGGAGAGAGGTGCTGCCAACACAACAACCACAGCTTTGTATCCAAAGGCACGTGGGAAAGTGGAATATTTAGTGAGAAATCTCTTAAATGTTTTTCTAAAAGGATATCCAGGTCAAGACTTAAATGTTAAATCTAATTTAAATATTAAAAAATAAGTTACAACCATTTATGGACTAATGCAATAAAATACTACCATTTGTTTATTTTTTTTAATCCATTCTGCTTTTCGAATACGTTTTGCCACCAGCATGATTGTTTTGATAATCAGTATAAATAGATCATTAATTAAATGGTTTTAAGATGACAAGAGCTCTCAATCAAATGCACATTTTTAGTCGATTGATCTTTTGTTTAATAAATTGTTATTTCTTTCAAAAACATATTTGAACCACTGCCTACCCTACATTCACATCAAATATTATAGGGAAAGCAAATTTGTTTTCTCACATTTTCAGCCAGAAACATAAGTCGACTGCTGGTGATGATATAATAAAAAGAAAAATGTATGAGGATAATTTGGTAATACTTGTCCTACTTTTGTGAATTCAGTGGACTTTGTTTACGGACTGATTACATGTGTACCTGCTAGGATGACAAATGTAACTTATTCACAGTTCAAGCTGCTACATGAGTTATTAACTACATAAATACATATTTTAACATTGTACATGTCTAGGTAAGGCCCTGAGCTACAGGTTATGACTAACATTTGAGTTCTAGGGTAGTTCAGTAAAGCCCACACTGTTAGACTTTACTGTAATTTGTACAGTTACCACAAAATGGCCAGTAAAATACCATAATTTACTTTTCTGGTTAATTACCGTAATAAACAATGCATTATGGGTAGTAACATTTCATTTACAGTGATTTACTGTATATTTTGAATTTGCGGTATCCTCTCAGACCCATACACTGAGTGTAAAGGGTAAGAACAAGTTCTTAGCAATTCTTGAAAAGCAAGTTCAGCTTGACTCTATCCACACTGGTAAACATGGAAAGAAAACACAGGTGTGTAAGAAAATAAGACATCTTCATGTGTCATTCAGCTGTTCTAAGATGGCCATCGAGTTGAGAAAATGGAAAGATCATGTTACTGTTTTAAGTAATCTTGTGATCCCATTTACCTTGGTAAAGAATGCCATCTAGTGACAAAATACATAGAGATGGTGTTAATTGGTCAACTAGCTCTATAAAAAGGACACACTGTAAGAGCCCCCCCCGTTCATTAGCATGACATGCCATCTGTCAACAATGAGGAGAACACACCAGCTCTGTTATAGGCATAAAATACCAATTTATTACTTTGCACATTAACACAAGAATTCCCTGCAGGCTAAAAAACCAAAAAAAAAAAAAAAAAATTATTTTAACATGTCACAAAATAGCAATAACACAGAGTGAATGGCCCTCTGCTGTTGGGGCAGAGGTAAAACATGCCCCACCCTCTCACAACTGGTCAGAAAGGGTTCCGTTCATTCACAGAATCGGAGCGTTCCATTCACGGAATTGGAATGTTCCAATTCTATGATTCTATTGCTATTAGACAATCACACACAGATTCAGAGACCACTAGCAGAA
The DNA here is from genome assembly GCA_026937815.1 of Etheostoma perlongum. Taxonomy (NCBI): domain Eukaryota; kingdom Metazoa; phylum Chordata; class Actinopteri; order Perciformes; family Percidae; genus Etheostoma; species Etheostoma perlongum. The sequence goes on along the minus strand of CM049384.1, from coordinate 8,315,595 downwards.
AAAAAAAGAAACAGAGCAGAGCTATAACAAACCCCAAAAAAGGAACCAAAAAGGGAAAACAAAATAAATGAAAATACACAATACACAATGTCAAATTACAAATCCTTTAAGATAATATATCAAAGTGAGAGGAATTTAAAAATAATTCATGCTCTCTATCGGGGCACAGAAAGAATTATGATCTTTTTTTAAAAAGGTTAAAAAGAGGTAATCCTGCTCCCTTGATGCCATGGGGACCCCTTCACAAAGAGGAAGTGCATTTGTGAGAGGTCAGCAGAGTTGCCATGGAGACAGGAGAGCCCCTACCAAGAGGCGTGGCCACAGGTACAAACCAGGAACGAGGAGACAAAATGGTAACCTGGCAAAGAGGAGAGGGGTCCGGACTTTAACGGGTCCACGTTTGAAGAAAGTACCTCGTTTGAAATTGAACACGACGCAAAGAGCTGGGCCCCCTCACCTCAGAAAACAGCTTGTACCTCCCAAATTACTGACATTTGTGTAGGAATCTTTAAAATGCATCTTAGAGAGACTGGACAAATATTGCTAGCCTAAAACAGTCGCACTAAATTGATAAACATTTACCCCCAAAAAAAAGCTTTATATTTTTTCCTTTCTCATAATAAATATGATTTAAAAAAAAAGTTTTTATTTTGATTTTATTTTTTTAAAAAGGACAATACTCTGGCATGCAGGCGAGCAAAGTCTACATTTTGTTACTTTAAAAGAAAATCGTCTAAAACTACATAACTATTCCACCAAATGCACATTCCCACTGATTGATACAAGCAAATAAAATAAAAAAATAATAATAAAAGTACAGATACACAATAGCGAGAGACCAACAACCACAATGAGTAGAATTATAGCTTTGTTTTTTTTTTCCACATTTGAAAACTAGAACTGGGTTAATATTGCTTTGAAATGTCATGTTACCAACAGGACGTGATCATTCTGACTTGAGGTTTAATGATCAAATATAGTTAAGGATATTAAAAACATTAAATCATTCCCCATAGAGATGCCAGATGAATATTTAATCCCAGCCCCTTGGTAAAACTAGTGCACGTTTTAAAAACTGATCTGACCCCTTTAAACAAAGAGTAAAACTTATTGCATGCAATGCCTGGACAACACCCTCCCAATCCCCCCCGAACTAGCCGCCCTCGTTTCCTGCTTCTCCGTTCCTGGCCGATGCCAACGCGCACGCCTTCAAAAGGCAGGTGCTCAAACTCATTCATAGTAAACCTGCTGCTTTACGGGTGGTTTATTACAAAAGGGTTTTTACTGAGCTGTCCCCTCCTGATGAGGCGTGCACGTCGACTGTTTCTCCAAATTCTCCTGTCCTACAGCTTCATCTGATCGCTACACAACGGGGGCACCACACTTGTGCAACTGCAACTGTCACCACAGCACGTCACAGATGGCACTATGATTTCCATTGTAACAGTTTGACAAGTGTTTGTACAGGGAGCACAAGGGCAGTGCTTATGCTTATTGTCAATTAATTTAATCCAGTGTTAAAAATGCATACAAAATATGAAACAAACACAGTCAAATAGATACTTTAAGGTGGGTATACTTCAAATACACACAGAGTAATAGAAACCATTTTTTTAAAGTCTAAAAATTCAACTCATTGCTTATCACAAACCGTTTTTTAAACAAATCCCTCAATCTAGGTTCACTCTGATTACAATCCCCGATTGTCTCCATCCATCTGAGCAAAACCAACCGATACCAGCTGAGTGATGTACACAGCAGCAGATCTGCCGGAGTGCTACAAAATACCTCAAACCTGCAGCTAACTTTGACTCACATCAGAACCTACACAGGAAGCATGAATTCATCCAACATGGGGCCTACTTCTTCTCACCATTAGCCAGAATACTACAAAACAAAACGTCCAACCCAAAGCTCTGCCCCCCTAACCTGCAGCTCAACAACTGAAGTCTATTCCTGAAGTTGCACTAATAACTATAAACCGGCTTTGCTGCCGACCATAAAATTTCATCACAATAGTAACAACATTGACAACAACGATAACATCAATGGTAAACTTCTAATTCTAAACAACAGTTTTTAAGATAACCACAAAACATCTTATATTAAACTTTTACAAATCTGCTTTGTTGATTTGTATGTATAAATGCATAAAGGTAAGAGAGATTGAGAGTGCCCTCTGTTGCTTGCCTAGCGTCCCGGGTCAGTGCAATGAATTGGCCAATATTAGCAAAGGAGACCTCAAAAAACTACATTGGTTTCCTGCCCTAGAAACTAAATCAAAAAAAAAAAAAAAAAAAAAAATCAAAATATACGTCCAGCAGTGTCATCATATAATCTTTCAGATAATCAGGTCCAAAGAAAAATAAGATCCTGCTTTTCACACAGACAACAAGCTGATAAAGACCATAGCCATTCAACAGGTCCCAATGCTGAGCCAGTCACAGGCCAGACCACGGTTACCACTGCTACACAGTCAGACCTGACTTCATTTACTACTTGAAATGGATTAAGTTGCTTTTTTCTGGGATTCAATGATGCTGAGTCACAAAAGAACAGCTGGCTCCTAAAAAAGGTGCAAATCCCACCTGGCATGCAATAGCAGGAAGCTAACACACACGTTCAAAATGTAACTCAAAGCATTTCAATTGATAAGTGACCCAGGACTGCTACAAATACCCACACCAGCCTCTATGAGGCCTGTTTAAGTCATATGTCTCAAAATTGCTCTATAGATGTAAATATATGCTTATATGTACTGTATGTGTGAATATAAAAACAAATCTGAGGCATTTACAGCAGTTATCTCCTTGATTTCCCTTTACAATTCAGTGGCCTGCCATGAAACACACATGCACACAAAAACACACACACTCATACAGCAGTACATGTATATACAGAGATGCACACACAAACACACATACATACATACATACATACATACTTGCGTAATCTTCGCTATAAGATGGGAGGAAAATAGTAATGGGCATGGACACCCAGGTCACCTCGCTTGTTAAAGACCATAAAAAGGAGAAAAAGTTAAAACACACGCTCATAAAAAGGAAAAAAATATATATATCATTCTCAAAAGGTCAACTCCCCTTCATCTCTTTTCATGTAGAGTTCCCTCCCAACCACCCAATAAACCCAAGACCTTGTGACAGATTTTGCCCAAAGGGGCTTTGAGGTAAAAGTAGATAAGAGTCCTGGATAGCTGGGAGAGCTAAAGAGCTGTGCTGACACATTGTGCCAGTCCACTCCCTTGCTCAGTGTATCTTACAAAACACAAGAGTGCAGACATTCAAATAGAAAAAACAAAAACAAACTCAAAAATAATGGCTCAACTTGTAGTATGTGTGTGTATGGTTTGTTTTTGTTTTTTTCATTGTTTTTTTTTCTCCATTGGAAACCCTCAGGGTTTGCAGTGCTGGATTGCTGGTTTGAGAGGCGGCTCGATTGGAACGCTGGTTGGAGATTGTTCCTTGAAATAAAAACCTGCTGGACATTGAGACACAGCAGATACCCCCGTGTCCAAGAGCCGCAAGGGTGCAGATTCAGAAATTGTAGAGTGATTGTGAAGAAAAAGAGACAGATTACAAAGGGCAAGAAAGAGATATGGGTGAGGAAAAGAGAGACTGGCAAATCATAGATAAAAAGAGAGTAGAAGAAGAAAAGGAATCCGCGGGTGGACTGGCTGACGCGCTCTTTAGCTCAGGCGAAGTACATGGTGTGCTGGGTATCATAGTGGATCTGAACTGCCTTGGCCAACGCCTGGGGGGTCCCGCCCATTACTCTGGCCCGACACGTGGCTTCCTTCAGCACTGCATGACGGAGAAAGACAAGAGTTTACTATGACTGTCGGGAATTATATCATATCACAGAAATGCAGGAGATAGAAGCTACAGGGATGAAAACAAGAATCAGGAGCTGTGTAGGTTAAGGGGTTCTGTTACTCTTCTCCGGAAACACATACAGTGGGTACGGAAAGTATTCAGACCCCTTTACATTTTTCACTCTTTGTTTCATTGCAGCCTTTTTCCAAAAATCAAAAAAGTTCATTTTATTTCTCAGTAATGTACACTCAGCAACCCATCTTGACAGAAAAAAACAGAAATTTAGAAATTTTTGCATATTTATTAAAAAACAAAAACTGAAATATCACATGGTCATAAGTATTCAGACCCTTTGTTCATTATTTAGTAGAAGCACCCTTTTGATCTAATACAGCCATGAGTCGTTTTGGGAAAGATGCAACAAGTTTCTCACATCTGGATTTGGGTATCCTCTGCCATTCCTCCTTGCAGATCCTCTCCAGTTCTGTCAGGTTGGATGGTAAACGTTGGTGGACAGTCATTTTCAGGTCTCTCCAGAGATGCTCAATTGGGTTTAAGTCAGGGCTCTGGCTGGGCCATTCAAGAACAGCCACAGAGTTGTTGTGAAGCCACTCCTTCGTTATTTTAGCGGTGTGCTTAGGGTCATTGTCTTGTTGGAAGGTAAACCTTCGGCCCAGTCTGAGGTCCAGAGCACTCTGGAAAAGGTTTTCGTCCAGGATATCCCTGTACTTGGCCGCATTCATCTTTCCCTCGATTGCAACCAGTCGTCCTGTCCCTGCAGCTGAAAAACACCCCCACAGCATGATGCTGCCACCACCATGCTTCACTGTTGAGACTGTATTGGACAGGTGATGAGCAGTGCCTGGTTTTCTCCACACATACCGCTTAGAATTAAGGCCAAAAAGTTCTATCTTGGTCTCATCAGACCAGAGGATTTTATTTATCACCATCTTGGAGTCCTTCAGGTGTTTTTTAGCAAACTCCATGCGGGCTTTCATGTGTCTTGCACTGAGGAGAGGCTTCCTTCGGGCCACTCTGCCATAAAGCCCCGACTGGTGGATTGCTGCAGTGATGGTTGACTTACTACAACTTTCTCCCATCTCCCGACTGCATCTCTGGAGCTTAGCCACAGTGACCATTGGGTTCTTCTTTGCCTCTCTCACCAAGGCTCTTCTCCCCGATAGCTCAGTTTGGCCGGACGGCCAGCTCTAGGAAGGGTTCTGGTCGTCCCAAACGTCTTCCATTTGAGGATTATGGAGGCCACTGTGCTCTTAGGAACCTTAAGTGCAGCAGAAATTTTTTTGTAACCTTGACCAGATCTGTGCCTTGCCACAATTCTGTCTCTGAGCTCTTCAGGCAGTTCTTTTGACCTCATGATTGTCATTTGCTCTGACATGCACTGTGAGCTGTAAGGTCTTATATAGACAGGTGTGTGGCTTTCCTAATCAAGTCCTATCAGTATAATCATACACAGCTGGACTCCAATGAAGGTGTAGAACCATCTCAAGGATGATCAGAAGAAATAGACAGCACCTGAGTTACATATGAGGGTCACGGCAAAGGGTCTGAATACATATGACCATGTGATATTTCAGTTTTTGTTTTTTAATAAATATGCAAAAATTTCTAAATTTCTGTGTTTTTTTCTGTCAAGATGGGTTGCTGAGTGTACATTACTGAGAAATAAAATGAACTTTTTTGATTTTTGGAAAAAGGCTGCAATGAAACAAAGAGTGAAAAATTTAAAGGGGTCTGAATACTTTCCGTACCCACTGTATGCCTCTACTGGCCTAGCGTTGATTCAGAGTGCTTTCTCTCCCATCTCTCCTACATTGATTATGCAGACATTTGTTTTGATCACTTTTTAAAAAAAATTATGAAGTTCTTTGCAGTGACATCAACATTTGACAAGATGCTCTGTGTAACATACATATCCAAACTAGAAAACAATTAAAAGAACACTATCCCAAGGTCCATGAGGCTCGGATCCAAGAGCAAGAGCAATAGCAATATGGAACCATAGATGTCTAGGGTTGCCTCACCTGTCATGATCTTTGTCCACCAGGTGGTAGCGGGCTCGGAAAGCCACTAGCCTGGCGTAGTAGGCCGGTGCTGGGATGGAAACGGAGCGTGTGCAGCGGACATAGGTGTGGCACAGCTGGTAGGTGAGGAGCTGCAGTTCATCGGCAGTGAAACAGTTGTCATCCCACAGGACGTGGTAGTGGGAGGGACGACTGGTTCCCTGATGGAAGATGGGACATAACACGTTACATGTCAATACGTTTCTGATAATTGCATATTGTGTCATAAAGTGCACTATATTAAACTGATGACAAAAATCTTTTCAATTTTATTTTTTGGGATGAAACCCCCACTTCGGCTCTTCTCAGATACAGTGCGAGAAATGTTTTTATTCACCCTTTTCAGAATAAAACATCAACTAAACACTCAAGAATTCCTTTACGTGTATAAAAGTGAAGTGAACTGAGACAGCGCGGTTCTCATGACCAATTGAAGAGCAAGAAGCAAATACAAACCACTGCAGGTGTCTGTTTGCAGCCACATTTGACATCCATTTTTAAATGTACAGGGGACACATGTTTTACTCTGAAAAGAGTTTGTGTGTAGTGTATCACTGTAAATAAGAGCCAAAAAATCTGATGGGCCAAAAAAAAGCATCCAAATCATGTGTTTGTCATTAAGCATCTAAGACACACACACGAGAATTGGAGAACTAGAGGGAGCTTGACACAATGCAGAGTTGCATTAGCTTTCTTATCAAATGTAAATATTTAAAGTTTAACACACAGCTTTCGAGAAAACCTGGGGAAAGTGTGTGAACCTCACCTGAATCCCAGCATGGCTGCACAGGTAGAAGTCAAACTCAGATGGGTGTGTGATGGTGCTGTCCACAGTGGTGCCTGCTGGGACGTTACCGCTCTTCCCAACCTGCAGGGGGTGAACAATTAGATCATATTAAAGACTCGCACAATACAGTGTTGTACAATAGAAAAACTATTAAATACCACACATCATAGTAGAGTGAACTTCTACTGACCCTCTCAGCTTTGTCAGAGCAGAATAGACGAGTGTGGTGACGTTTCTGAACCACAATGTAGGTAATGCCCGGCCTGTAATCCTCCTCCAGACTGATACAGGCCTTCCTGATGGCTATCAGCTCTGGCCACGCCACCTGAAAATACAAAAGAAGACACACACACACACACACACACACTTGAAAAGTATCCTATGCAACATGTTGTCTTGATGTAGTACTAGTGCATATAATTCTTCTGTGGCCTAGTCACCATTTTTGGACTGAAGCAGCATATCATCTTATACATAAGACTATTTATCCTGAGAGAAATTGTGTAGTTGCAATGCAAAGTGGAAAGAGTGTGAATGTAAAGAGTGCAATATAAAAAATCTAAGATAACCATAAGGTGCAAATAAAACAAATACACATCCTGTTGAGCCTTGTCAAAGAATTTCAGTCAGTTTCTATTGTCTCTCTCTTATCCATCTTTCTATCCATCCATAAGACAGCCTCTTCTCATTCTGAATAACAGCTGCCATTACTGCCAGAAATATGGCACCAATAAAGTGGAGACAAGTTTGAGAACAACTGGTGAAACTGTGCCAAATACTGCTAAGCTCTCACCTGTTTCATTTGTCCCTCAGACACACCACCACGATAATAGATGATTCTTGTGGGCTTGAAGCGTGTGGATTTGTAGAACTGGATGAGCAGCTCTCGCACCATGTTGGTCAAGTCTTGGATTACCTCTTGGCTGAAGAGCTGCTCCTGATGAGACGGAGGAGGGGGAGTAGGGCACTGATTTCCAGAATCAGAATCAGAAATTGTTTTATTTCCAAGTAATTTTGCACATACAAGGAATTTGACTTGATGATTTGGTGCATAACAATAAACACAGTGGCAAAGTATAAAGACATAATATAAAATAAAGTATTGTAAGATAGCATAATAAGGATTTGTGTTAATGTAAGGCATAATGTGGAGTAGATCTGGATAGAGACAGTGGGGGTCCCGGCGTTGCTGATGAAACCAGCTGCAGTCAAAAAGAGACTGGTTTTGTGGCGTGAGGTTTTGGTCCTGATGGACCGAAGCCTGCTGCCAGAGGGGAGTGACACAAAGAGATTGTGTCTAGGGTGGGAGGGATCAGCCACAATCTTTCCCCCCAGCCTCAGGGTCCTCGAGGTTTACAGGTCCTGGAGGGATGGCAGATTGCAGCCAATCACCTTCTCAGCTGAGTGGCTGATAGCAATCTGTCCTTGGCATTGGCAGCAGCATACCAGATGGAGGAGGTGATGATGGTGGTGTAGAAGTACACCATGATTGTCTTTGGTGATGGTATACTGCAGTCCTCCCAGAAGCAGAGGCATAACGTCAAAGCCTCTGTATACTCAGACAGGAGTCCTAAAACATCCCAGTCTGTACAGTCGAAGCACGCGCTAACATTCTACATAGCTTCACTTAGATGTCATTACAATTTTAGGTTTAGAATGTTTTAATTCTGTATGCCTGTATGCAGAAATCAGGTGGAACATGACTTGGTCAGTTTGACCTAGTGCGGCACAGAGTCCGGTATCGATGCACACAGCCATGTCTCCATAAAGAACAATACGGAAGATGAAGAAAAGTCTCAGTTTTCCCCTTCCTGTAGGGGAAGTTTGTTGCACAGTGAACACACAAAACGAAATATCCCTGGTAACGGTGTGCGAAGAAAACAGAATTAACAATAAAAACAAGACAAAACAACACGCCGAGGACACCTTTGACAGTGCCATCTTGGATCTAGTTCAGTCCATAGGTACTTGGCTTGGGAACCGGAGGGTTGCTGGTTCAAGTCCCTATACAGTCCAGGTTTGGAGTGTGGACTGGTAGCTGGAAAGTTACCAGTTAACCGGGGGCACTGCTGATGTGCTCTTCAGTAAGGCACTGAACCCCCAACTGCTCAGGATGCCATCCTGTGAGGCAACATCCTTGCTCCCACATCTCTCCATACAAAAAGTCTGTTTAAAGCTTCCGTTTGCACATGTGTGTATTTGGGCCTGTTTGTTATGTTCACTAATGAGTATACAAAGAATGCTTTTACCTGGGAAATGTCTTGTCTAGACGTCTGGACTCGCACCGTGGCACAATATCGGCTGGGGTGGCCGTCCATGCTGCCCACAACCGCCGCAATGGACGGCTTTTTCCCATCACCTGCTGGAGGATGTGTGACATCCGCACCCAGGAAGATAACTGGCTGCTGGAACACAGAGGGCCTGAACCAAGAACAGGACACAACAGCAACACGTTATTGTTATCTTGGACTTTTAAATTTGTACTTTTCCCCACTTTGTTTTCCAACAGCTGCACTGCAATTTCTCTCGGGATAAATTAAGTTTTATTTAATCTAACAAAATAAAAAGACTTTGCAACACAGGCCAGTGCATCATATTTCTCAGTGGTGCTGTTCTTAGTTTAGAAATTAAACGAGGACAGTTAAGTAAAAAAAGACTCAAATATCATTAAACAAAGAAAAAACACTGACAAAATATGCCTCAAGATTCTCAGAACTTAAGCACCAGATGAGAATTTATATGAAAATGATTCAGATTACAAATTGAATTGCTCTTTACCACATGATTACCAGGGGACCATCTGTATTCCAAAAGCATCTCAACAATCTACAACATTCAAAGCCAAAAAGCATTAGAGACTCCCATCTGGACTGCAACAAAATAATCCAAAAACGGTGCTGACCTCTGATGAGGCACCAGGACGTTGTTGATTCCTCCCAGCTTGGCGTTTATCTTGAGGCACAGGTTAGAGAGGGTCTGAGGGGACGTCTTTACTACGTTCTTCACCTGCACACACTGGGTGGCCATGCCAAGGAGAGTGTCACCCACCCGCTTTACTTCAGCTGTAGACGAAAACGGAGATGACCATGATCAATATCACAAAATGTTTAACAACAGACTAAATACCAGTAGAATCAAGTTGGACTAATTCACTGAAATGCCAAATTATGAATTTCAATTACTTACCATAGACTGGTGTTTTGCCGGGCAGGATGACCACAATCAGCTGCAGACCTACGTAAGACATCTTGAGGTGTTTGAACATGGGCTCCACACTGTCAGCTCCTTGGGCGTATTTACAGAAACATGGCTGGCCTTGAATGGGCATCCCAGCATCCTTAGAGATCTTTCGCAGCTGGTCAGTGAAGCTCCTTTTTAAAAGCATTAAACGCTCATCAGAAATCAGCAGTAGAAAGAAGATTACATGTAATTAAATTTAGTATAGCAGGGAGAAATAGATTATAGACAATTAAATAGACTGGATAGACTAGATCACTAAATGTATGCACGTCCATTGTTACTGCAGGTTGTAACTTAAAACAAAAAGGTCTACAGCCACACACACAGCTTTTTGAGCAACATTTTAACCATTTGACAGTTTATAGACCAAAAAATGAATTAATTGAGAAAATAATCAACAGATTAAATAGACTTTGACAGTAATGGTTAGCTGCAGCCCTAAATCCATCCAAAAGTTGTTGAAGAAATTTCAGTCGGGACCAAAGCTGTAGACCGAGTGGCCAACAGACATTTCCATCGATAGAGCCACGCTATTAGCATGGCCTAAAAGAAACCAATGAGTAAAAGGTTTTTGCCTTTTTTTTGTCACTTTCCCTGGTCCCTTCTCAAATACATTTGTGGGACATGCCTCACTATAAAGTAGGGATAGACCGATTAACGGCCCTGGACGATTGTTACGCCATTTTTTTGGCAGTTTGCAGATTATCTGCATCTGTGTTTTATTTGCCTGATAACCGATGCAGGTAATTAATTAAGAAGTGCACTACTTTTGCTCCACCACAGCTGTGTCTGTCCCTCTACTTCGGTTTCACTCACCACCCAAAACACTATCTATCTATCTATCTATCTATCTATCTATCTATCTTTCACTATGAATTATGTTGAAAGTTTATCATTTTTAAATAGTTGCTTAAAGCATTTAAACAATGTTTTGAGTTTTTACATTCCAAAATCCTAATTTTGACTTTAAGATTTATTTTCACTGTAAATGCATATTGGTTCCAAATATCGGTTTCAGTAACTACTGATAATCGCTATCAGTATTTGTATTGGTTGATCCCTACCAAACACACAACAGTTGATACCATCACTCACTTGAGCAGGTCCTCTCGACACTGTTTCTGTGGAGCGAAGCAGGCCACAGCCCAGACCTTGATCTCGATGCCTGCATAGAACTGCTTACCCCTCATGTCCCACACGCCCTGGTTGGGCGTGGCCACGGTTTTATTCTGCGGAGATAGTCCCTACTCTCTTAGTCAACCCCCCGGTTGGATGAGCCAATACAAAAGGTACAACAGCCCAACCCACATTTTGATTATACATACATTAACGACATAATGGCATACGACAGACAACATTATACATTAAAGACAGACAAGATAATGCATTTAAAGTAGGGGTGGGAATCTCTTGGCACCTCACGATTCCGACTCAGAAGCCAACGATTTGATTCCTTAGAACAGACTATCGATGCAATTTTTTCATGTACATTTCCATGCATGATTTAAAAAATATACATATAAATCTGAATTGATTCGGACATACATTTGTCACACACACTCATTTTAATGATGTGTTTTGTCTACTGGGGTTTTTATTTTGTAGTCATTCCAATCTTAAGCATGAAACATGCTTGTGAAAGTCACCTTCTCTCACAGCAATCTTCCATGTCAGAGGCTCAGTCATGTTTAAAAGGTGGAGAATTGGCTTCTTAGACCATGAAACATGAGGTGGTCAGATGTAATGTGATAAAGAAGATGAACAGCCTTTAAGTGTTTGCCGAATTATTGTATGTATGTATGTTATTAGATCATGTTAATATATATATTCAAAATTGGTATGTTTTTTTTCCTTTTGGTCATTTGTGTTTTTTTTCCTGCACTCTTGCCTAAACACTAAGTTGTTTATTATCCCATCCATCCTGTTAATCTGATTTGTACATGTCTGAAGACAGTAACTTTTAAATAAAAATCAACACATTTTTTAAAAGTGTTAAATTAAATAAATAATAAATCAGAATCAAACATTGAATTGTTCTAGGAAGAATGTGATGCATCCAAGTACTGATCATTTTTCCCACCCCTAATTAAAAGCCCACCCAGCTGGCATACAGACACTGTACATTGTTAGTTTGACTAGACACAAAATCAATCATCATATTCTATACACATTAATACTTTATACACATTGAATGGCTTTAAAATAGTTTTACTGTATAATGATTTTCTGTGTGACATGGTATACTGTGCATTAAATATTAATCTTACATACACTGACATATTTTGGAGAGAGGAATGATCTTTTCTTATTGCACATTAATTTCTTGGTTTTATAGCTTCCCATATCAGGAGTCCTGACATGAACAGCAAACAAGAGTAATGTATCTCGGAAGACCATTAGGTGAGTGCCCCTACTTCTGAGTGTGGTTGTGAATACAAATTCAAAGGACAGTGGCTTTTAATTAAGTTAGCAAGATTTGCCAAAGGCCATTAAGAGCTTTTATTCTCCAAAACAAGTGACTACAGTGAAATCCTTTTGAGTGTGTGCCAAGAAAAGTTAAGAGCTTCTCCATCTCATAACAAGACTGTCTCAAAGAAATCTTTAACCTAATCAAAGTCGCAGGATTTATAAACTACCTAATAAATGATTACAGGTTGTTGTCAATATTTTAAAAAAAACTGCACAGTGCATGTTAAACAGGACAGACTGCTGCTTCTCAATGAGAAAAGCTTTCAGTCTACATTTAAGGGCATTTCATTGGAAGCCGATTAGACTCGATGTCCCAGCAGGCAAGTGGCCAAGCTTTTCAGAAACAGTGGTAGTTATTCGGATAGGATGTTGGGTAAATTAACCAACATATAGTTCAGGCAGCCAGTAGTGGGATTTAAGCTTGGCAGTGGAACATGAGAGTTTTTGTTCCCTCTCCAAGCAACACGCTGTAATTCTGTGAAGAACTGTGGTAAATTTAGCAGAGAGTAAAAGCTAGCCCATACACTGAACCAATTTCCCCACAGGGATCATTAAAGTTTCATCTTATCTTAGCAGAATCATTGAATAGTGTTTCTGAATGGGGTGTTATATTCTAGCGGCTTTAGTATTTACATTAACCCTTTTTCACATTATTAGAAGAAAAAGACAAACAGGATTTTAAAGTAAATTTTTTAGACATGTTTTACTTTAATGTTGGGTGGCTTCGAGTCTTATCTTCCTCCTGTGGCAGCACAAACATTGATCCCTTTACACACAATCCTTGAATCCCAATTCAGCCTCTTACGCCCAACAACCAGTAAATGTCAGAGTCAAAGGTCTGTATTTTTCGTCCAGGTAAAATGCTCCCAGTTATGTCTTCTGGTGACAAGTTGGATGCAAATGCTGATTTGAGATTCAATGGGTAAATCTCAGCAGTCTGCAGTAATTTCCTTAAGTCCTCATTTCCATTCCTTCACTTACAGCGCTACAGAATGCCTTCATTTACTGTACGTGCACCATAATATTTACATACTTAGAAGCTGTGTGACTCAAAGGAAAGAGTATTTAAAGAGATGCACTGTTCAGACTGCAGAGATGCACCACAGGATTGTAACATGGGGCAAGTTCCAGGTCTGCATTTATTTAAGTTGAATTCTGTCACTACCTGCATTAATTAATACTGTATATATAGTTGCAAAATTGGAGGAAGTGCTTGTTATGTAGGCATCTACATGTTTTGTTCCTTAGTTTAGAAAAGGTAAATACTAATAGACCCATGAGCCTTAGCCGCTGTTGAAATGGAGAAGAAGCCAATCAGAGACGTAGAAAAAAATGAAATGGAGCGAGTGAGTTAATTTAAGGTGCAGATTGTATCAGTACAACACAGTAAGCTTTTACAGCACACATAACACATGTTGCACATTGTATTTATATACTGCATGTTCACAGAAATGCACCTTGGGAGTTGTAGTTAACTTCTCACCATATGTTTTTATGTGCACAGGCTTGTACCTGCCACTTTTTTTTTTTCTTTAAAAAAAAAAAAAAAAAAAAAAAAGATGTTTTCTAAACACAGTTTATCTTACGAATGATTCAACTGGGGAAATGTGTCCATCTACGCTGTCACTTCATGTCTACGGAGACAATAAATGGACTTTTCTTCCTGAACCAAGGGCACCTGAAGTAGCTTCTCCCACTTTGCAACTCTGCAGTTTGACCTAATGTTTCCACTTAAAAACAGTATAGCCATTTTACATTTTTTATAAATATTTCAATATTTATCCATTGCAAATTTGCTTAGAAATCCTGTTCATTAAATTGTTAAAAATCAATCGTATCATAAATTCAAACACCCTTTTGGTGAGCAACCTCTGCAAACCTGGATCTCCCCCCATTGTTCCAGCATTCATTCTGATGCCCCCCCCACCCTTTGCGTTCCCAGAGTGCAGCCCCTGCCCAGTACTCACCCTGCCACAGTCGCGCCCTGTGTCTGTACTCACCCGGCCCCCATACTGCAGCATGGGCGCTGGGAGAACACGCCCTGTCACTTCTGTCATGTCATTGTGTACCACAATGCCAAATTCTTTCAGGTAAGGGTCCGGCCCCCGACCATGCTGTTACTTTTGACCTGGGAAACAAAAGAGAAATTAAAATTACAAAAGAAAGAAATCATCAAAATGCCAGCTGCCACAGTTGCTCGGCGTCACAGTAAACACGGGCTACCTTAGTGCCTCACAAGTTGAAATAAAGGTCATTGATGGATTTTCTTACTCCCGCCCCGAGAGGGAAACTCACCAGTCTACTGATCTCTTCCTGTCTGTCGGGGGCTGAGCGAGCTGTAGCTTTGATCATCGTAGATGTCTGGTTGTCCGTCAGTTTCTTGATACAGCGCTGGCCTGCTACTATGTTACAGACCTAAAGAGCAGGAAGAAACATTTGATTAATTAACCTAAATCAAATAACAGGAACAGCAGGGAATTAAAAAAGAAGAATGTTACCCCAATGGTATGATTGTCAAACCCTTAAAGCGCCCATATTATGCTCATTTTCAGGTTCATAATTGTATTTCACTCAAAACAGCTTGGGTGTTTTTTTTCCTGTTTTGTATGTGTGAGAAAGCACCAGAGACACAAAATAACACCCCAAATCCCACAAAAAGTGTTTTTTTTTATAAAATGGACACTTAAACTAAATATTTAAGAATCACAAACAGCCTCTTTCTCACCTCCAGGGGAAGGTAGGTGTGCTTCTGTTCCTGCCCTACTTGCAGGCAGGGTAAGTGTGGATATTTGAGCTGCAGATTGTACTTCTGCTTGAAGTACTGAGCTACTGTGCACTCCATGGCTTGGCCGTTCTCAAGTTGTAAGGGGAACCTGTGAATAAATGGAAAATGTGAACAAAGTCCACGAGTATGTACACCAAAAACACAAAAGGAAAAATATCACCAAAGTTAAATTAATTGTATATTTACAAACCCTTGGTGTATTACACTATACATACAATGTTGCCTTTGCAGACATATGATGGTGAACAAACTAATGAGTATAGTAAAGGCACATACGTTTGGTGGCTGGCGGGTCGTCGTGTCACATTGCACACACGGTACTTCCTCTTCATTTGACCACAGTGTGTGACCTCAACCTTCAGGCCTGTTTAAAAACAGACAAGAAATAATGGTTACAGAATAAACCATGAAGAGGCATTACCATGCCAATTTTTTTTTTTTTTTAAAGATTATTTTGGGGCATTTTTCCCTTCAATAGATAGTGGCAGTGGATAGACAGGAAAGGTGAGAGAGATGGGGGATGACATGCAGCAAGTGGCCGCAGGTTGGACTCAAACCCATGCCGCTGCAAATGACTGGGCCTAAATGGGGCGCACGCTCTTACTGGGTGAGCTAGAGGTCACCCCACCAACTGCAATTTTAAATATTTCATTATTTCTAAATTTAGCAGGTTGCAATCATACTCTTCTATTCCTCTAATGTCGTTTTCTAGCGATGATGAAGACAAATGCTGATGAGGCAGCCAATGGTGTACATAATGTTTCATCTCTCTGCAGTTTCCCTTTACACATTTGTCCCAACTTGGCTCAAAGCTAAAGCCAAAAAGGAGAATTTAGAAGAGCTTACAAGTATCTGCCGTAGAAAATATGCAATTGAAATTCCACAGTCTAAAGAATCCCATTATCTCCTGCAAGGTTATTTGCTGGTTCTTTGTGTTTTTACAACAGCAGCAGTGAAGACAAATAGACTAGATTTGCTTGGAATAGCAGTATTTCCTGGCATTCAAAAGATATGCGAGTTATGAATAAAAGCTTTATTCAGAAGATCCATTATGAGTACTTGTGTGAATTGCATCAACATATTTTCTGATTTGAGAAACAGAATCCTTTGTCACCATGAGGTTAAGAACAAGTGTTCAGCATTGGTGTAGGCTAAGCTGTGTGTATGTGTGGCGGGTAAACAGCATGATTATGTGCCAGGAGCGCGTGTTTTCAGTTCTGACACACTGCATAAAACAAACATGCATGTGCCTTGCAGGCCCACACCTATCTGTAATTTTTTACACAGTGAGTCAGAAGTTGTGTACATAACAGGTGCACGTCTGTTAACATTGCCCCCCCCCTTTTTTTTGAGTGCGTACCTCTTATTTCCTTGGTGAATTTGACGCGCTGCGAGTCAGTCAGTGGTTTGGTCTGTTCGTTGATGTTCTGTATATCCAGCACCTCGCACATGAACTCAATCAC
Source organism: Etheostoma perlongum (assembly GCA_026937815.1). NCBI lineage: Eukaryota > Metazoa > Chordata > Actinopteri > Perciformes > Percidae > Etheostoma > Etheostoma perlongum. The sequence continues at coordinate 8,298,937 of CM049384.1, read as the reverse complement.
AGGCTGAGCGCGGTAGAAAGCTGTGGCTGACACTGAGGAGTAGAACAGATATTTTAAAAAATTGCAAATCAGTTATATACATCGATAACTACAAGCATGCTAAATTAATGAATGATAACAGGCAGTCTGGTCAAACTGTGGAGTGAAGAAGAAGCAATAACAAAGGGAGCATGTAGCACCTTCTTGCAGCCATAATGAATGTCCTGAGCTTATCAGCAACACCTTTCTTTAGAATGACTTCTTCTTAATGTAACCGAGCAGATACAAACAAAAATACTATCTAGTAAGCACACCGCCTCAGTTCAGTAAACACATCAGGACCTGTGTTTATAAAAGTATTTATATGACAATGAGTCACTTAGTTTTATAGAGTAAGACCGTTATTTGGTCATGGTGTCAAGTGGACATTTCAACTACCCCTTCACTCTTAAAAGATTTAGGAACTGACTTTAGTGCCAAATGCCTTGTGAAATACTGAGTTTTACAATTTCAACTGACTTAGTGGGTATTCAGACTGATAGAAGCACAGTGTTTTAAAAACTGCATTTTGAGGTAAAGACAATGGAATGCAATCCCTGAAGTTCAATTTGAGTAATAGATATAAGTTTAAAGGCTTATCAGATGCCAACACTGTTTATAATATTATAGTAGGAGGGTGACAACTCTGGAAAGTTATCACAATGCCAATCATGTTCTTTCATTGCAAAGTAAGTTCTAAGTTGAAATTATGTGAATTAAAATCAGGTATATATATTCATTATCTCTCCTTTTGGCTTATACCACTACTTGAGTTGAGATCAAATTTTCTACCCAATTGCCATAATGGCACTAAACGTATTTAGTGGAACATTTCTACAGATAAGGTCTGGGCATAGAAGGACACAGTAGCTGATGGTGCAAATAAATCACACTTCATTGCTAATTATCAGTGATTCTGTGCACACAAATACATTCAATCTTGGTGGATAGAGCATGAGAACATTTATATTGGTCAGCCAACACCCACATAAAATATCAACCTGATACAGAATGCTTATAAATGATTGTACTAAGTAAACTTTAAATCACAGCTGAAGTGGATCCGCTCAACTGAGGTCTTACCATCAATGTTGAGCATCATGTTCCACATGGCAGGACGGACAGATTGATGGAAACCAAACCACACCTCCCTTCCTCCACCCAGAGGATGATAGTAGCCCTCAGGAGGGGAGAAAAACGAACGCCCCACAGGAGTATACCTGTGTGAACAAACACAGAAGTTGAATAATGGACCAAACTAATCAACATTGAGATACATTTTTAATAATCAGATAAATTAATAATAGAATTAGTTTATTATGGAAAGTATTTGGGTTTAACAGCTAAAAGTAAAATAAAAAGTATGGACATATACATGAAACGTAGCTATAATTCAAAAGTACATTTTGGTTTCTGAATCAGATTAGACAGTGAAAGCACTGGAGGACCATTTCATATTTGCTAGGTTTGCAAATTAACCTAAAATCGTATTAAAGTGTTTCTGAAAATGTGCACTTAATGATCTGAGTGCTGTGAATTGATTTCTCCTCATGATGCAGAAGTGTCACAATTTTAGGGTGATGTGATTTACAAATCAAAGTTAACAGAAAAACAGTGCCCAGTGGTTCAGTTGTTACAGTGATGTGCAATGAAAGCTGTTGGTTACCAATTCCATAAAAATGTTATTTATAATTTGCTTGCAATATCATTTAATCAGGAAGACACACAACAGCAGGAAATTAAAGTAATACAGGCAAATAAAGATGAAAAGCAATAACTGTGAAAAAGATGTGGGGGGTGCGTTTGTGAAAAGGCAGAGGTGATGAGTGTTAGTACCTCATAGAAGGCAGATGCCGTGTAATGACATCCAGAGCCTGAACCGAATCTTCGGGGACCTCGTTAAGGTGACCCGACAGGGCTTCCAGCAGCATCTGAAGACTGACCACAGACACCCACTGCAAAGACACCTTGAACGTCTGATCTTTCCCCTCACCAGGCAGGGTCACCTCCAGATCCACCTAATGATGTAGAGAAGGGAAGAAGGAGGTTGTATTTTCCTTTTTTACTATGCTGAATAAAAAAAGTTACCCTAAAACAGCTTAACACTGGTAAAACAAAGAATAAAAAATTCATGATTAAATTCTATTGTTTGAAGATAAATTTCTGTTATTATAAAGCAATGAAAGTATTTGAAAATAACTCCAATGGAGGATCAAAACTATTTCAAAAGCCTAGCTAGGCTTCGATAAACAGGTAAAAAGAAAACAATAAAACAAAAAAACATAAGAGCATGAGCATTCAAGAGCCTGGTGTTCTATCTTCCATTAGAGGTCCTAGTACATTAGTACTGGTCTCACATTCCTGGTACAGTCTTTCCAGATCCAGCTGGCAGCCTTCCACTTACAAACCCACAAACACTCAACCTAATCCACTAAGCCATTTACATACCTGCCACCTCACGACTAAATATGAACAAATCGCTGGGTTGAGGTTATTAGGTGTAAAACATTTCTCTCTTTATAAATCCTTTAGAGTAATTGATTTTGCTACATGTCAAAAACCATTTACACATTTATAAAAAGGCACAGATTAATTTGTGTACATGCTTATGACAAGAGCGTCAGGTGTTTGAAATACCAACCCTATCTCTCCCAATTGGCAGTGGATGTGCGGTGTACATGTTTCTCTTCCCGTCGTAGCCAGGCTGTCGGTCTCCAAAGATCTGCATCTTGAAGTGCCGCACCATGGTGTCAACCACCTCCCTACAAGACAGGGACAACAGGATGGTGAGTCAAAAACCCCAGGCATAACAGTAGTTTAACAACATTTCTTGTGACAACATAAACATAAAATGGCCATGCAGATTTTTAATGCAATAAAACTAAATGCTTCTTTCCTTTTTTCCCCCCCATTTGCTACTGTCTAAACTTCTCAACCCCGAGAGACAAGTTTCTCTCCTGGGCAGTCTGTCAATGTCGTTATAATAGCTAGACATGCAATTGGCATCTCACAATTAGCAATATCTAAGAAAAAAAAAAAACACTAAAATGTGCACTTTATCCTCAAACTTGTTAGTAAGATTTACCTGTTGACCCTCCGAGGCCGTTTCTCAGGCTTGATGTCGATATCATAGTGATAGACATCAATCTTGGGAATCTGCACCTGGAAATGGTTGGCAAGGAGCCGGATGGGTTTCCCCACTGTGCCGAGGCCGGGACGCCGCGGAGGCTGAAACAGAGAGGGAGGGGCGGGCGGGCCTGGATAGAGCAGAGAGCAGAGTGATTGTGAATTATGTCCATTTTAAAGTTTAAAGGCTTGATCTAGACTTTTGAAGAAAATGCATGGACTAAAAAGAGCTAAGCTTAAAATAAAGCATGTTTGGCATTTATTTTGAATGTGAACAAAGGTGGCGACAATGAGAGTTTATCTTTGCATTAAATGTCAGATTTTAAAGATGATTGTGTGCAGTGTAATGCCAAGCTTGTTGCTAACTCATCAATGACACCTGCTTGAATGCACTGAAATGGCCTCACAGACCCAGCCGTGCACATACATGGTTTGATTGATACATAACTCTGGCCCCTGACCTTAATGGGTCAACAAGGGGCTGGCAAAACAATGACCTCCAATTATCCTTCAGCCCGCCCCCAGCTCCACCCAGACACACAGGGCGCCCACCCCGCTTGCCGAGACAAAGACCTAGCTCCCCTCAGACAGACAGCAGCAGGGCCATATGGAGGGGTGCCACGCAGAGTCTGGGATTACCGTTACACACAGTACACTCCACACACATGCATCTCACTCACGTACACATTATATGCAGTGTATGCTCATACGCAGGTGTTTAACACAGGTGTGGTGCCTGTGAGTCAGGTAGCATAAAAAGCTGCAGGCAATGGAGAAAAACGTCTTGAACGCTTCGGTCATCAGTAAAAACAGCAAGTTTATATACTCAAGACCTCAGGCTTCATCTAGCTTCAAGTGAAACTGATTATGAATTACAATATATCTCACACATCAACACTGCTTATTTACATTAACATGGACGGAAGGAGACACTGATGCCTGCTGTCAAAAATCATACTTGTTTCTCTGGTTTTGGCCTGCCATGCATCTGTGCAAGAATGTCTGCAAAATGCTCAAAGAGGATCTTTACTCTCAATTAACTTGGAACAAAAGAAAAAGATGGAAAACATGCTCAAAATGCACACATATACACACAACATTACACTAACATTGTGTTGGTATCGTAAAAGGTTGGAGAAGGTTGCTTAAAGCTTTTGTTAACCGACAGCTAAGGGACTGCGGGGGTCCTCCTGAACTCCATGCACCCACACGCTCCAGTTAGCAAGTGAAGCGCAAGAGCATGGACAATTGGGACCCTCCCCATCGCTTCCTGAAAACATGCCCTCATCTAGTCTGGGCCCAAAATCATCTCCCCTGCTCCCTGCTACCCACTCCTCCTCCTCATCATGCTCCTTCACCAGCATCATACAAAACAAACCATTAGCTTGATTATATTATCATTCAGCTTTTCTACATCATCATTTTGCTTATGATATAGTCTTGAATAAGAAGCTCTTGTTGCTTGGCTGTTTATCTTTGTCACAACGGATTAAAACCATCTGATGAGTCACTCTACTTTTTTCCAACTGGCCAGGTTACTGATGGCAACAATAGGCATACCGAGAGCTCTGAGTGTATAATTCTACATTATGTATCACCTGGCACAAAAGCATTTCAAGTGCATTGCAACTCGATAGTAATTCAAGTGCATTCCTTTGTCTCCATTTGGTGTGTGGTATTGGTGTCTACGTAAAGCTTTAAAAGCAGGAAAATTTTGTTTATATAACATCCCGTCTTTGGTTGTATGTACATGTGGGGGTGGATAAAAAAATAGAATGAAATGCAGTTCACACAACATTCTCACAACCGCAAACTATGACATTGTTTATACAAAGACCTTTTACAAAGCTAATGCATACCACTGTACTCAGGGTTTCTGCAGATACTTTAAGACTTTTACAATACCACATAAAATGCAATTTCATTCTTTTCATTATCAATTAATCTGACATGATTAATAGTTATGTCTATAAAATGTCAGAAAATATTGACATTTTTTTTACCGATAGGCCAAATGCCCAATACAAACATTCTGTTTACAAATATATAAAAGTCAGACAGGCACAGCAAATCCTTACATTGGAGAAGCAGAAATCAGGACGTTGTGCGACTTTTTGGCTTAAAAGACTAATTGATTATTAAAGTTTTCTGGAGCTGGAGCCAATATGGACATTATAGCCTGGAATTATTTATTAAGCAGCCCGCAAATCAGTAACAAAAAGCAACTAACATTACTGTCTACACAAGGCAAGAGAAATGACTCGTATACTACATTTAAGACTTTTTATCATAATCATCATCATCTAATGCCTTCTGAAACAGACTGTAAGACCTGCAGATACCCTGTGTGTTGAATTGTATGATATTGTACATGGGTTTTAGTTTTCTCTGCTCACTGGGTTCACGTAAAAGTACTACAGGAGGGGTTTTACTCTGTGAGAGCAGCGCAGTGAGTTCGAGGTCTTCCTCTTTTACTTTCACCAAAACCAGAGATGTACCTATATATAGCCTCCTCAGCTGCCACGCTACTACGTTTAGATATGAGGGTGTCTCACTCTCAACATGAAATGCCCAAACTCATCCTTGCTCAGAACCACAACCAAAATAAACAGTTTATGGCTGCATCTAGCTAAACTGTCATTGGGGGGGAGAAGTGCACAAGCAAGCAGACATAAAATTTACCAAAGGCTTCAAATATGAAAATAATCAGGAACATAACATGTTCAAAGACTGGCACTTAATCAGAAATTAAATCGTAGCTACACATGGTAGAACATTATGTCCATCCAGAAGACAACCTCTGTTTATTTATTTTCTGAATAATTGTTTTTCTTTTTCACAAGCATATTTTGATAAAAATTTACATAATGCAAATTTTGTTTTTTCATACTTCATTTTAGCAGCCTTGCCATGCATTAAGGCAAACTGAGTTGATTTAAATAAGTTTATGAATCATTTGTTTAATATAGCACATTTACTATTATTATTCATTATGTTTAATTAAACTTATTTAAACATTTTAAATAGAGCTAGAGTTCACATAAAGAGACTCTACAGACTTGTCAAAGTTGGCATTAAGTCCTTAACGCCAACTTCATTAAGCAAGCTTAGTGCATAATTGTATGCTTCAAGTGAGACAGAGCTGCAGCTATGTTGAGTCACACAGGAAGTGAAACAAGCTTTCCCTGGCACACAAAATGACAGATGACTGCAGCCAAACAAGTCGTTCAGCTCCTTATGTAGTTTGAGTGTGTTTTTTAGCTTGGATCCAAAAACTGACCACCAACATCTTCAAGGAGCAACACAACTCAAAGATTATTGCCTCCCTGTCCAACTATTTAATTTTTTCTCTCTACACTGATCTAATGTTTTAAAACCATGACATTGTGAGTGGTGGTGTACTGACATTTGATGAGGTTTACTACTAGTGCACTGTACAGCCTAATGATTCTATGGGTGTCCTTCCCTGGTCACCACAGTGTGATCAAGCCGAGACGCAGCTGGGCTTAAGCTAAGCATGGGGATGATGGCTTGGCCTGGTGGTGAGTCAGAGACTAACAGCACCGAGCAGGGGGCACGCTTACACTAACAACTGCAAATCACCTAGATTAAGGTACCACACTGGACTGGGAAGAGGCAGAGCTACTGAGAAAGACCATTCACAGGGAGGACTATCCACCCTTCACTGCAGAGAAGTTTAACTATTCACTGTTGCTTCAGGAACAACAGATTTTGACTAGTACAGATCAGAAAAGCAATATTATATTATTATTTACCTATATTTCACCTTTGCAGTCCATGTTCACCTGCCAATTGATACATTTCTTGACTGGCAGTACAGCTGCTGAAATAACATCAATGCGTAATAGCGAATGCTGTGATCATCATCAAGACTTCTGTCTTTCTGCACCTGTCTCTGTATAGTCATCATGTGGAGTCATATTTCGGGACAATCATGAATTTTTCACTAAAGTTATACCATTTTTAACTGCCTTAATGCACGCCACCTACAGTGAATGAATGCCTTTCTGCCTCTTTTTCATCTTTCCAGTGACAATTTGTGTCGGCTGCTTAAGTAGTATCAAAACACCACTCTAACAGTTGCACCTAAACAATAACAACCGATTAAACAAGCTTCTTTATGAAGACACTGTATCACATTAATGCACACAACCTTTGGGGCACTCTGTCAAAAGCATTCCAGCCACACTTAAGCAAAGGCCAGAAAGTGCATGGTTCTGAAGAAATCTCCTACAACTGGACAGAGGAGGCCGACTTTTCAAATTAAAATCTGCAATGCGAACAAAAAATTCTTAAGCGGCACATTCTATGCAGGGTTGGGTAAAAGTGGTTTGTCTATCAACTTTTAAAAGCAATACAGCATCATTATTGTATCACTTTGCTGATTGCAGAATTGAATCTGTAATCTTATTGTGATTTTGTCAAAGTGTATATTAGTACAATTGTTGAGAAGGTTAGACGTTCTTAAAAGAACTAACTTGTTTTGCACTCTTGTAAAGATGTATTCAGTGTAGGCCAATACGAATTTAAAAAGGTCTGACACTACAAGCGTCCTGCTGTAATCAAATTAATCATTATTAATGTAAATAATGGCTGCAATAGCAAACCTACATTCACACACTTTAATAAAAGGTAAACATGTAATAGATCTCCTTGATGGGCTAGCGGAAATCCTGAAAGTACCAGTTGAATGTTGCAGCTGCTGTTATCATAGATAAGACCTTAATGGCTTTCACTGATTGTGTGGCTCACACACCTGTGGATAGTTGTACAATATTGTCCTCTCCAAACTATGCATGCTGTATGCATCTTAGTTGTCTTATTGTCACTACCTTTATTTAAGAGCATGTGGTCAATGTGTGTGGACATGCAGCGATGCAACAAAAATAAACAATGGACTCAATTCCTCATGTATGTAAGGGCGCATTGCACATAGAAAATGAGGAACAGTTTGTCTATTTAGAAATAAATGGAGGTAAGCACATATGTTGCTTTGTATCGCTGTGTGTATACATGGCCGATTCTTCTCCGCATGCATTATCTTTAGATCAATGCATCGCTGCAAAATAAGTGCCTTTGTTATCATATAGGAGAATTATATATGGAGCTGGCCTGCAGATCTGATCGATAAAAGCGCCATCCATCCCTGCTGTGCTCTCAGACGCATGGCGCGTTAACCAATGACAGCCTCGCATAAAACCAGTAAATTACGGTACAAAACACACAAGTATGGTCATTTAACGGACGTAATATGCGTTTTATTGGCGTTTCTTTTTCGTTTTTCACCCTCGGCTGTCATCTTGGTCGGAGGGCAGCCCGAAGAGACGTACTGTTCCTGATGGCGATGGTACAAATGTAGATGGTTTAGCAGGAAAAGATTTGATACAGGTGGGACATTTTGACATATTTCGACGGTATTGTGTGGTTTCCTTGTATGAATGAGGTCATATTATGTGACCAACGAGAAACACATCGTGAACAAACAACGTAAACACACGACGCGGAAGGAAGGAAGCAAGGAAGGAAGGTCCTGGTTAAATCCCCACTCACACAATGCCAGCCCCGACACGACGAGCAGTGCGTTCTTCGGATAAATAAAACAGCACAGAACTTACTGGATAACCGAACCGACCTCGTAAAAACACAAAACGTGGCTCCCAATCCTTGTAAATAAAGTCACACATATATATATATATAAAAATACACACACACACAAACACACACGGGCTGGACCTCGGTTTGTTTTCCCGTCAGAGCGTCAAGGCCTCGCTGCAGCCGCGGCCCCCAGTGAAGCGACGCATATGCGCACACGCGCCCAACACCCGGATCGCTCTCTCCGCTGCTCGCTTTCTATTTTCTTAAATTTCTTACCGGGTCCGAGCGCTTCCATGGCCGAGGCCTCTCTCTCCGTCTCTGTCCCGGCCTGGCGGCTCCGTACCGACGCTGAAATTGGGGGCGGTATCGCGAAGCTTAAAGTGGCTAATTTAAGAAAAGGGATAGATAGATGCGTGGATGACTGCTGACTGAACTGACCCGAGCTACCGCTGCTGCTGCTGGTTCTGAGGATTTGTAAGTGCGCATGCGCCAGTTAGACGCCTTGGACCCCTCTGTACGCATGCGTAACTTGCGGCATCGCACTGGTAGATCAAACCATAGACTATAGATCAAACCGATCAAACTTTATGATTCCAGTCAACGGTGGGAGGGTGGTGGGGTTGGTGGTGGGAACTAAGCCGTAGCATTATATAGTATGGTAACAGAATACAGTAAAACTAATCTTAATATTAATATAACAATACAATATAAAATGGTGGGATGTAAATACGCACACGTTACCTCGCCAACAGAGCTGAAAGTAAGTAAAAGTATTCAAGTTAAGGTTGTAAAGTACATTCACTCAAAACTCAAATACTTTACTTTGGCCCTGTACACAGGTACTTGAACTTGAAGACAGTAGCTTCTAACTGTCTGCACTCAACTAGTTCATTACAATTGTTGGAAAAAGTATTAAATTAATTGAATTATTACTGAATTAGGCTTCTAGATTAATTAATTGCTTAATTAAGCCGTAATTCCATTTTATGCTACAAATGAATTGCAATGCAATTCAATTCATGCATAATGCAATATTATAAATTTGGTTACCTAGCAGTACAACTTCCCTACCTTAACCAGCATTAAAGTAATGCTTACACAATAATGGATCAACATAATACAGTATTACACTATTCTAAATTGGACCATAGCAATTCATTTTACTTTTAGTATCTTCAGTATATTTTTCACGCTAATACAAAAATATTTTGAAACCAGGACTTTTACTTGGAAAAGGACTATTTTTACACACTGACATTCATGCTCTTACTCAAGTAAAAGATTAGCATTTGTTTTTACCATTGAATCAAGTGCTTTACTTTAGTAGCAACACAACAGTGTAAAATACTCCATTACAAGTAAAAGTCCAGTTAAAATCTTTGCTACAGTGCATACTGTAAGAATTCTAAGCAAAATGTGCTCAAAGTATGAAAAAGTAAAATTACTCATAAGGGAAATTGTCGCAGGGACAATTTGCAGTTGTCTGTTTGCAGTTGTCTGCTATTTAACTATAATCCTGGGTAGATCTATCTATAATAAACGAAATGTTCTGCATGTAAAATCTTTAACCACATAATAAATCTCTAGTGGCCCTGTGCAGATATAGGCCTACTTTTCATCCTCTACACACTGAACATTAAAAACTCAAAACTGTCTTTACCAATAAGTATTCATTAAAGGGGCATGCCTGGAACCCCACGTAACCATATCCATCAACACAATTTTATACGGGATAATGCACAGGGATTATATGTTATGCAACCAGAGAGAGAAATGCACTATTCCTGTGAACTAAACAACATGTTATTTCATTAGATTTTGTATCATAATGTGGGGCAAAAGCTTAACGTAAAATTTTCTTTCTTTCTTTCTTTATTTTTTTCTACCTTTATTCCTTTGAACAAAGCACCGATTCACCCTTACAATCTTACTGATTACTTTTGGTCATGTTTATATTTTGAATTGTACCTTACTGTTAATAATTCATATTTATGACACTTAACGTGTTTGCCTGCCCGTACATTGTGTACATTTTCCACCTTGTATTACAACTGCTGCACAACAATGTCCCTCGAGGTAAAAGGTAAAGTTTTATCCTCGCCCTGACTTTTGCATAACCTATGTGCATAACCTCTCATCCCCGCCCGGCGCCCGTCCGAGCATTTCCGGTATTTAAATTCAGCTCCCACCAAGCCATGTCGTCAAATGGGGCGGATACAAACGTCCCCAATAGACCAATAGGATTGCGAGAACGAGACGACGAGGCGATTGACACCTCAGTGACGAAAAACTTTGGGCCAGCTGTCACAGCGCGCGAAATATCAAAACTTATATTGGCTGTGTAACGTTAGGGATCAGGCGGGAGGAAGAGAAACAGCCTGGCTAACGCTTTTTTAAATGTGCTTTAAAAGTCTAAAATAGACTGTCACGCAGCTATTTGCTTGTCTACGCCTGTTGTTGCTTAGATTCGAGAAGCGTTGTGTCGGCTGGTTTATTTTACAAAAGAGCGGACAAAGATGAGCCTGGTCGTCTCTCAACAACAGGTGAGGAAATTATTTCAGTTATCAGTCCTTATTTTAGACGTCTAGCTAGCTATGTATTGTGAACGTGTAAGCCTAACATGTTTGTCCCCGTGATTTATGAGTTAAAAGACTGGCAAGATCGAAAAATAAATTTGCTAATTGCAACTATAGTTAGCGTTAGCCAGTTAGCTGGCTCGCTAAGTTAGCTAGGTTTAGCCAGCTGGGTGGCTGTCGTCTTGGCCTGGTCACAACAATTAAATGCACGTTAGTTAAGCATTTTACTTTGTTGACCACTGTTAAAATTGTATAACGTTATCTAAGCAGCTTGTGGTCTAGGGGATTACTCACCGAAATCAGTCCGTAACGTTATTTCAATGGAACATTAGGGTTAACGCAAACTTATAAACGTTAAAGGGAAGCATTAGCTAGCTAACGTTACGCTCCATGCTCATTGTTTAGCTTATTGCAGGGCGCCACTAAAGCATTTTAACATTCGTTTTGCTGCTTTAAGTCACACCAACGGCCGTCATGTTTTTTGGTAACGTTGTAAACAAATAACCTTGTCTAAATTATGTTTTGTTTTACAAATAGACTCATGCTCTAACTTTGGCACCCTATAAAAGTCATGCATGGAGTTGGACAGCTATTAAAGATTGTAGTCTTGATACTTTAACCATGCTATTAATACCTAGTACCTTTTTGGATTGTATTACAGTATGGTAACAGTACACAGTTAACAGGAATCAGCCCTGAACATTGACATTTAGCACTGTGTGTTAGATTAAAGCTGTGTTGCAAAGAATCTGGAGCCTCGCCTCTTTTCTCGTTTACTGGAGAGAGAGAGAAAAAAACGTATGAGCTGATGCATCAGCTCATACGTTTTTTTGAAAATGCACTTCATGATGCACTTCATGATGGATAAATTCTGTTTTGTGTTATTGTACCCAGGCAGAGGGGCTCCCGGCTGTGGCCCAAACAGCAACAGAGAGTGATTCAGACAGTGGGATGGGGTCTCCAGCAGAGGAGATGATCATAGAGACGGCCAACGAAAGACAAGAGCTTCCAGGTGAAGTAACATAACAATGTATGATAATCCAGCCTGAGAGAGACGGGGCAGCAGGAACCACTTTGGCTGTTTAAATGAGGGAAAGGTTTATGTTAATGTCTGTAAAATTACATAAACTTGTTATTTACATTACATTTACAGTTTTACAGGTATTTAGTGGATACTTAACCACACAGTTTACATTAAGTGCAACAGTTAAAATATCTTGAGTAGTATCCCATGATCCACAATAACCACACATGCATTTTAAAAAAAAGTCTGGGATTATATAATTTATTGAGTAATACTGGAGCAAATAAAAAAACAAAAGCACAGTACATCAGACAAACAACGGCAACAAAATAACCAATTTTAGATAAAATAAACAATTATTTTGGTTTTAGTATCACTGCAGCTGTGACTATATATTTGACTCTAAATTGTTTTCAGATTCTGATGAAGATGAAGACATCACAGTTCACAGAAAGCCACATCGTAATGCCATTAGAGACAGTGAAGACGAGGAGGCATCTGCGGAGAACAGTGTACACATGGCCGAAGCACTGGTCTTATCTGCTTCCAGCGAAGAGGAGATTAAAGAGGCAGAGGAGAAGGATGAGAGGAAAGCAAGATGGACGAAGAAGAGCAAGAGAATAAGCCGTGCTCCCATTGACAGCGAAGACAGTGAGCCAGAGCAAGAGGGATTTAGAGAAATGGAGGTGCGACGGGAGGAGGTGAGAAAGGAAGCAAAATCGATGAAAGAAAGGAAGAAGAGAGAGAAGAGCCAGAGGCATCGGGAGAAAAAGGAGAAGCGTAGCAAAGTGGTGGAAAATGTGAAGAAGAAAGAGAGGTTGTCTGAAATTAATGAGGTTAGTGAAGCTTGTCCTTTTCACTAGTGTTTTTTTTTTTCTCTTGTTATTCTGGAAATGTGTGGAGATTTCTTTTTTGATAAGTTAACTGTTCACAAACAGTGTTTTATATATAACTTTTTGCTGTATATGTCGCCAAATGTTCTCTGAATATTCACGTAAAAGTGTGTGTAAAATTGCACTCAACATATAAGAAACCTTTACACAAAGTACCACATTTTGGAAATAAAATGAAAAGTTAAGCTAATCAGAAGTAAGTGACTGTTAAACAATAAGAATCCTTGATGTGGATTATATTATTGCACGCATGTTCCCAGAACACACCGCTCCCTCACGCTCTGAATGACAGTGGATGCCTGCTGGGCGACACAGACCTGTTTGACACTGGGCTGGACAATGAGGAGGAAGAGGAGTCTCTCGATGCCATCCGAGCTGCTGTCAAGCAAAAGATGAAAAAACAGAAGGTACAAAAAAGATGACCGTTGCAATTGTAATCGTTCATAACAGTGTTAATATGTGAAAGGTGTAATCAGGAACGTAAGCCCTTGCTTTTTGTTCTTATCACTATTGATGCTATGATGACAAAATTCATGACATTTTGGTGAAAAGAGTGGCATAACACTATTTTGCAGATTCTGTCTGCACAGGCCTTGGTGTAATCAGTGAAATATGATTGCAGGATCCTCTCCTTGATGAGGAAGATGAAGATGCAGCAGAGAAACCCCAGCGTGTGGTATGCAGTGCCGAAAGGCTTGAAATTTATTCTCAATGTATACCAAAAAGCAGTTTAATTCTCAACATGTTATGTTTTCAGGAGAGGAAAGCTGCTCGCGCCAGCAAAGAAGCAATGAAGCAGCTCCACAGCGAGTCTCAGAGGCTGGTCAGAGGTCTGTTTACAAGAAACACTTTAATTCTCTTATCCATTGTGGCAATGTGTTAACTGTTTTCCAATAATTACTCGCAATCATAATTTGAAATGTGTGGTTCAGATTTTTTTTTTTTAAATAGGTGTCCTCTTCTGTCTTTGTAGAGTCTACACTAGGCCTGCCCTACCACATTCCTGAGCCGAAGACCATCGACCAGTTCTTTAGGAAGAGAGCCAGGCCAGAGGGGCCTGCCATGGCTTTGTTGAAGTAAAGACAAACCTAACATGCATACATCCAGGCAACAGCTAGCTAAAAGTTTAATTTCACACACCTTTTTAAAGTTTTGCATTTATTTTTGTGTGACACACACACATATACAAATACAAATCAAACACCAATATCAACATTCAATCAAAAGTTTCAAGCCTATGATAATAAACCTACACATTAATGATAATCTTGTTCCCTTCAGATCTACAAAGTATTCAGCCATGATGTTGGAGACACCTTCAGCTCCTCCTCCACCTCCCACCAACCCACCCAACGAGCCTCGGGACTCTTCTCCCTGTCAAGATCTGTCATCCACTCAGATCCAGCCCATACCCCATCCTGCCGCCGCCTCATCCCCGCAGCAGGAGAGCCTCAACCAGGCCACAGAGGCAACCGCGAGCCAAGATCCCGACCAGGAATCTGGACCAATGCTTTACCTCTCTGAGAGTTTGCAGGAGTCAGTCACAACAGATGAAGCGGTAAGACCTGCTTCTGATGCTGGAGAAGAAACATCTCCTGCACATTTAGAACAAAGTCGAAAGGCAGTAATGTCTGACTCTGACGCCCTGCAAAAAGAATCTGTGTCTGGTGCTTTGGTGCAGCCTTTAGCCATTCAGTGTGACAGTGCTGATCCAGTTGCAGCAGAGCCTTCAGCTCAGCAACCCACCAAACCCAAGAAGGACAAATTGGCCAGACTGAAGAAGCTTGGACTGGACCCCCCACCCATTGCTAAATTGTGTCCAGATGACGGGGCTTTTGTTCAGCTTGAGCTCCGACAGCCCAACCTTGGTTAGTGATGATTCTCTTAGGATTTCAGCCAAGTTAGAAGAATGTGTGTTGTAAATCAGAATAAACATTTCTACCATTAAATTTAGACTTCTACCACCTCTGATCTTCAACTAGGTGTGGAGGCCCTAAAGGAACGTTACCTTCGTCATGTCAAGGCACCTGTACGCCCTCAGGGAGAGCGAACAATGCAGCTTGACATTGTGCGCAAAGACAGCACCCCGTCCGGCCAGGAAGAGTTGCACATAGAGTCTGTCACTGTCACTGTTAAAGAGGGAGCAGAGAAGCCTGCGGCAACCAAACCGGGTATGGATACACACGTGATGTGCACATAGAGGCCAGGGTTTCTTGAAAATGAGATTATTTTGAGATGTGTATTATAGATTGAGAGACCAAAACCTTTTTTTATTTAGCAACATCAACAAACAAAAGAGAAATCAACTTGGATGTGGTCCAAAGGTGCAGACATATATTGACTTGGACTTAATGACATGCTTAGCCTCCTCTGTCCCCTCTCTTCATAGGAGAGAAGCTGCTGACTCTGAAGCAGCGCCTGCAGCTCGCCATGGCCCAAAGGAGACAGGAGGAGAGGGCACGCAGGGCTGAGCTAAATCGCCTTGACAATGAAGACTGTGGAGAGGAGGAAGAGGAGGAAGATATGACCGATGAGTCTGAGGAAGAAGAGGTAAGAGGAAATTTACAAGTTTCTTGCTGCTTTGGAACAATCAAATTGCTTCATACACATTTGTGCATGTATTCCTTTTGTACTCCCATCAAGCCTAATCTTCTCTTTTACCAGAATGTAGATGATTTACTGGGAGGTGATGATGGTGAGGAAGAAGAGAAGGAGCATGAAGATGAGGAAGGCAGTGTGGCCCAGAGTATCAGGAGTCCTTCTCCTGTGGCACTAAACAGGCCATCGTCGACTCCTGACCTGACAAACACCGATGGCACGCTCATGCTGTTCCCTGGGAACTCCTGCTCTCGCCCCTGGTAAGTGTGTTTGGAGTTTCTGGTTGTAGGTCTCTTTATGTTAACTTTGTAACATTTTGACACTAGAGAATGCCTCTTCAATAAATTATATGATAAATCTGCCTTTAGAAAGTATCACTTACATAATTATAACCCAGTTGTCCTTTTTAGTAAAATACAGCATATAAAATGCAAATAATAGCAGTATAGATAGATAGGCGCAGCAACTGAAAAAATTATTTATATTTCTTGTAGTTTTCTATTTGTATGTACTGTATATTTACTCTGCGTATACATGCACTGTTCTCATTTTTAGCGATGGTAAAGGAAGGTCTGGTCCTTCTGGACAGGACAGCAGCAGCAATAAGATGGGTGAGTAGAGTGAAAGGCCTGTGTTCAGTTGGTCCATAGTTTTCTGAAACAAACTGATATATAGTTATCATTAGCTCTCATTAATATCAAATGCTTTAACTATAGTGATACAAATGTTGTTTTTGAAAGTTTGGTAGGACTCCTTTATTTTTATTTTTTTAAATCCAAATTTCTACATTTGTCTTTTTCGCTCTTTCTCGTCCTTCTCATCTCCAGAAGAGGACGATTCTCTGAAGGACAATAGCCACAACAGCAGCTTTGAGTTAGCAGGATCTATGATAACCTCCTACCAACCTGTGAATCATCAGCGCTCTGCAGGAAGAAATATCTCCAACTATTCCATTTTCCGTTCCCCTTCTCCCTGCCTCTTCAGGCCCAGCTTCCTCGGCTCTGCCTCCAAGGTAAGAGAAAAGGTTTTTCAGTTTGTTTAATAGTTTGAGCACCAAAATATCATCATCAGGGGTTTGTTTGTTGTCCCAAACCTGCACAGGGTTTAAACAATGTTTTAATTCAGTCAAATTGATTGATTGAAAAATCCACAATTTTAGTGTCATGATTTGATTTTTTCTCAGTAATAAACACAGTAAAAATACAATGTGTAATCATAGACATCAATGTACAGACTCACTTACACCTGCTTATACTGACATTTACATGAATTAAAAGTAAACCAGCTGAAATGATAGGATAAGTTTATACAAAGCCCTCACCCAAAACCTCAAGTCAAGATAAAGTGGATTACATTAAATAAAAATGAGGAGAGGCAACTTCAAAAGAGATATCATTTATATATTAACTTTTTTTTTTAAATGAAATGGTATAGATTTTTAATCTTTTTTTTTTTTCTTCTAACAGAGTTCAGGCAAACTCTCCGAGCGCTCTCTTTGCCTCCCTGTTGAGGATTCCCAAGACTTGTATGCACCTCCATCCCCAGGAGCAGATTCTGGTCCCCTGGGCGAAGCAGCTTCTGGGCCTGGTCTGGGAGGAGACTCCCAGGGTCGCTTCTCCCTGGAGGACGACACCCACTCCCAGTTACTAGATGCAGACGGCTTCCTTAACGTGGGCCCACGGCCCGGTGCACCTCACTCCCATAAGAGACAGTTGATCCTGGACAGCCTGGATGAAAATGCGATGGATGCCAACATGGGGGAGCTGTTAGGGCTGTGCTCAGGTGGTTTTGGGACAGCGCAGGGCGGCTCAAGCAGGGCTGGAGGCCTCGGAGCAACACAGGAGGATGAGATGCTCGGGTTGTGCTCTGGAGTGTTTCCACCAACACAGGCAGGAGAGGAGCACCTGGAAACAAAAAAGAGTAAGGGGAGAGGACAGGATGAAGACTCTGATAATACCATGGATCAGCTACTGGGGCTGTGTTCAGGGAAATTTCCTAGTCCAGGTAAAGGAGTGTTTGCTGTCTCCCTTCTGTACAGTTTTTTATTTTTTTTATTTCCTCTATCGTGAACAAATCTGTTTTGCAGACAGGTTAAAAACTGGAGACATATCTGTCACGTATAAGCTATTAATTTCTTAATAGTTAAACTTTATGAAAACCAAACAGTAGATCTTATTGGGAAGAGAAATAAAACTGCTAACTTGTATAACTTGTCAATAAGAACCTGATAAGCTATACAGAAGGAGGATCTGTAGTTGAGAGAATGTATACTTCCTTATGTTGGAGTTCTTATCAATTTGATTTCACATTATTTTCGCATAAATGCAAAATGTTACCAAACAGCAAAACCATACTACTGACGTATCACAGATATTACGTAAAGTGGAGGCAGTTTCTGTATGTCCCCTCGATTGGTGTCCCCTCTCCCGGAAAAAGTTTGATTTTTTTGAGGTTTGACAATGATTTGAAATGTTTTAACTCGAGTTACGCAATATTTAGATTTGTCTTCTTTGCTGCCAATTTTAGGTTCTGCTCACACGGCTTCGCCAGCACAAGACAGGTACAGTTCAAAGACCTGAAATAATCCAAATCATTAGAAAAATTATTGTTGAGGAAAAGTTGTTACTTTTTACAATTCTTCACAAAAGTGTTCTCCTTGTGTCTGTATGAAGGGAAAAAAAGCCAGAGGAGGAAGAGCAGGAGGAAGAGGACTGCGAGTTCCGACTTCTGTCAGATGTGGAAAGTCACAGTGAACAGGTGAGATGATTCTGTTACTTTTTTAGCTGCAGAAGTTCCATTTAGATAACATAGTGGATGTATGGCTTTACCATGCAAATGAATTTGTGGCTTTATAGGAGGACAGTGAGGAAGATGGTGGAGAGGAAAATGAAGAGGAGGCTGGAGATGGAGAGGAGGATGAGGCAGATGCTGATGAAGACAATGATGTAGAAGAGGAGGAGATGGAGGGTGTCTTTGCATCACATGGGGTGAAGAAAAAAAAGAAAATGTAGGTGTCAAATAAAAAAATACATTTACCTATTGTTATATACTCTTCTCTTTAAGTTTGACATTAGAGGAAGATTAATTCTTGGCACTTTCATCAGATAATGTGTTAATAGCTTCTTGCATCCTGTTCACAGGCGTTTGGCCGACTATCTGGAGTCGGAAGCTGAGCTGTCTGGCAGCGACTTAGACAGCGACGATGAGGACGGCGACCGAGGGAGTGAATACGAAGAGGAGGAGCTTCTTGAGGAGCTTCCCTCTGATGAAGAGCTACAGGACCAGGTCAACAAGATCCACATGTGAGTACTGTACTAAGTTTAAGCTGCCTAGTACAGAGAGTTTTCTCCAATCATAATGTCAATATCTTGTAATAATGCAAGGTGTAGCTTTTTTTTTTTTTTTTTGTAATCAGAAATTTCGGGGTTTAAATGTAAAATGTCGTTACTACAGGAAGCAGATAATGGATGATGATAAGCGTCGTCTGAGGCTCTACCAGGAGCGTTACCTTGCTGATGGCGACCTGCATTCTGATGGCCCGGGACGAGCTCGCCGCTTCCGTTGGAAGAATATGGGTGAGTTACTGGATGAGGGACTAAACACCCTTAATACCATAAACTAGTGTTTGATTAAAAATGTGATGGGATTTTAGTCAGTGGTTGTTGAAAAAAGACAAACCAAGAAGTATGTGTCTAAACACCTGGATTTATAGCTATTTATTCAACCTTTCACATATATGTTGCTACATATATCAAATCAGTACAACAATATTCATTCCTGCAAGGACAATTATACTCAGATCAACAGAAACACACACAAAGAGGAAAAGAAAGAAAACCCTGTTAATCCAAATTAAAAACAATTAGGTTATAAGCTTGCAATTATGTGGAATTGGGTAAAAAAAAATACATACATTACGTTTTTATACACTGAGTTCATAACAAATTCTGATAAGATTCTGCAAACTTAACTAAACTGCTCCAGCAAGAGATTTAGAGTTTCAGTTTGAATTTTTCCTACAGAGGATGGTTTTAACATGGACCGGACGGGAGCGGAGGGCGAGGAAGAGGAGGAAGATGAGGTGGTGGACCTATCTGAGGTCCAAAGGCGGAAAGAGAGACTAGAAAGAGAACAGTGGCTCAGAGAACAGGTAGGCTTTGAACACTTGTTTGCAAGTATTTAGAGTCTTACGCACAGATGAGTGAGGAACCATTAATAAAAATACATTTGTAGTATTGACTGATGATTACTAAATTATATTATGCAGTAAATGCAATGCAGCCTTAAAGTTTACCCTGTAAACATACAAAGAATGGATAAATGTGTGCACTCAAGGCATATTTGGTTGAGTCATTCCCCTTTGTCTCCTTTTCACAGTCTGAACAGAAAGGGGAAGATTTGGATGCAGATGATGAGAGGATTGGAGGGGAAGACAGTCAGTTTATGAAGCTTGCCAAGAAACTGACTGCCAAGACTTTGCAGAGAAAAGGTTGGTTTGATGCTAGCCCTGACGAGAAGTATCCCATGAGCTTAAAAACATCAGACATGCTTTTGTCCAGTAATAATTGCAGTAATGGTCGGAGCAAACAAATAGATGGAAAAATCACCAGACAGAACATTTAAAAGTTCAGGAGCATTTTCTTTTTGTTAAAAAGGGTGTGATGAACTGTTTCTAAACTAAATGTTATAATCTTAATCTCGACATATATGCTCTCTGGCCTACTTAGTGCCGTCAGTTAAAAAGACTGTTGATAACATCACTTTATGTTGCGACAGAGCTTTAAAGATAAAGCAGAGAGAGACACACACACACACACACACACACACACAGATTGCAACAAAACACTGGGATGTGTCCCAGCTAACTAAACTAAACCAGACTCAGGTTATGTCAGGTCGTTCATTTCCAGACCGTTGTGGCTCTACAATAGGACGATAGTCAGATTTTGAAGAAAAAACAGTCAACTGAAGACAATATATGTCCTTTTATTTTTCTTTTAAAGCTTTACAAACATTTCAGGAATAGAAATGTAAAAATGACATCAATAAGATCTGGTAAATTGAATTTGTAGGTGTTTTAGCAGGTTATATTTAGAATCTTTCACTATCTAACTTTCAAAATGTTTAAACCAGAGCCTCCCGCGGCACCACAACCAGAAAAGACATCAGCTCTCAACCCCTTCCAGAGACCCTCGCAGGTACAGGTACGTCAACATCCCTGATTCTTCTAAATGGTTTATCTGGGTTTAATTTACTGAAATTTCTTTTTTTTTTTTGTTGAACGTCTAAAATGAAAGTTACCTGAAAACTGCGTGTATTCTTTTATTTTTAGAATCTAACATTATACGGTACATTATTCGGTAACGATCACCACTAGGGTCAGAAACGTGCCAAAATATGAACAATAGTGTCACTGTCAGCGGGCTTATCTGCTAATGTTATCTCCCGCCCGTTACCTTGAAACCATCCAGCAAATAGACGGCACCGTAGGATCGTTAACTGAAACCGGTGATTTAACGTCACCGCTCATTTTACTGTTTAACAACAAAACAAAACGCTGAGTGTACATTACCAGCTATGTTTTCATGTTGTACAAGTAGTACTCGCCCGGTTTATTTGGTTGCCATGACTTCGCGAGTGATGACGTCCTGTCACTGTTACAGCTGCTCACTATCAAAGGGGAGAGAGAGCGGACGACAGTTTGCAGAGCCGTCTGCTCTACTGAACTCAAGCAGAGTTGTGTAATTATACATTTTCATAAACAGCTGAAGGAGCGGCAGTGTACATGGTGGAAATCCTGTTGTGTGTCTGCCCTATTTCTAGACATAGAGGAAACACTATTCCCATGATCTGTACTGTAAGACTGGTTTTATTGACTCCCTCCAGGTGAGAAGAGGGTCACTACTGAGTCGGCCTCAGTCCGTCCTCCAGAAGCTGGCTGCAATCTCTGAGGGGAATCCTCTGGCTCCCAGAAATAGTAGAGGATTCCTTTTTCAAACTCTGTCTCCTGAGAAGGACAACTCAACCTCAAATGCTCCCCAAGGACAGGTGAGTGAAAGAAATGGCGCTAAAAAGATGTGTTGAATCCTCGATTGCTCGAAATGGCAATCAACAACAAAACTATTCAGCCCTGTGTCACACCTATGCTGAGGAATTGAGCTGAATATACAAAATATCTTTGACACACTAACGGCAATGACAAAGTAAAGAAGAATTAAGGTAGTATGTATTAATATTCTTCCCATATACAGTGCACAGATTGTGTTCCTTCAGTGTACACAATAGAACAGAAATGGGTACAAAAGATGAATAAGGTAGTATAAAAGAAAACCAATGACTAGGTTCTAGTTGGACTTGTATAACTTGAAATGAGTATATGAGAATGTAAATCCTCAATATTCTGCATCAAATGTTAGTCGAAGGAATTGGGATTTGAATATTTAAGAAAACTGACCATCCAAAAGTCTGCAACTTCACTTCAGTGACGCAATATAATAAGTCAGGGATCTGCTTATATGCACAGTCCTTCCCAAACATTGTGTTTTGATGACAATTTTGCTTTAGAAAAACACATTACAAAATCCCCTTTGGTTCAACTCTGTCATTAAGACAGAGCTCACACTGGCAGCCATGCATGGATCCCAAGAATGATGAATGTTTTTTTTAATTAGATAAAAGGGGAAGTAAGCTCATGTTGCAAATTGTGGCTTTCGTGTTGCAAAGTTGGTGAAACGGGCCCCACCCCTCATGACCACTTGTGCCCCTAAAGGATGTACCGATGTGGGAACATCATCACTGATCTTGAAAACAACACGCTCATGGTACTGCTGACACTTCTGCATTCTTTAAAAATATTCCACATCTTTGATGGTTGCTAAATCTTGACTAGAAAAATGCTGTGTGATATTTTCCAGCTGTTTGGAATGCAAAGGATAATTCACTGCCCTGGCCTTCACCCAGTTTGATTTTCCCAATCCTGTCTGGTTGTGTATCTTTAGCAAGATCTCACAGTTTTAAAAATAGCACAAAAACAAAATACTTTCCAAAGAGCTTAGAGAAAGATTGTTCCGTGTGATATTCATGTGAGTGTGATGGATGAATATATTAATGTCATCTAGATTTATAACACTAGGTGGAGCCAAAGCCCACTGCTCATTAGATTCTATTAAGTGCAAACACAGAACTCTCCTTTATCCCAAGACTCACTATTAACAATATTTTATTTACCGGTAGTTTTATTTCCCTTTTTTTTTTTTTTTTATTTTTTTTTTTACACCATTAGTTACAAAATAATTGTATTCATACATTCTTTTTCTGTGGATGTGTTTGATCCTCAGATGATGAAGAAGAGAGGGGGCCGGTGGGAGCAGTGAAGCCAGCAGCAAAGAGGGTCTGCAGGGAGAACAGACCTGCAGAACAGCCCAAAGCCCCCCAGAGGAGCATCTTCAACTTCCTGGACCACTGAGGTCGCAATACACTTACTGAATGATGATCAACAGGCTGGGAGGCAAACCGAGGAAGGCCAGGATTTACCAGCCATAACCAGTATTTTACCAACCAATAAGACTTTAATAATGAATGAGGTGGTTAAGTGATGGTTATGTGCTATAGTGCCTGGTGGATGTTCTCTGTATTGCTTATTAAACTCAAATACAGATGCGTGTTAAGCATGTTAACATAGTCTTAAAATGACAAACTAAAGCAAAACACTGAGGAAACTTTTTCCTACTCACGCTTGCTTCTTTGTCAAATTTTTAAATCTGTTCCGCCATCAGAAGCATTCATCCGTCACACCTTACTTGACTTAATTTAGCCTCTCTGACGGAGGTCAATTTAAAATGTTTTTTATCATGTAAATAGGATTGATTTGTTTTTTTAATGGTTAGGGAGTTTTTGTATGATGATTTAAATGTATTTGTTTTACATTGTAAATAAAAGTGTATTTTAAGACATTGCTGTTCTTCTGTCTTGTCAGACCCAGCTGTAGTTATCAATACTCTGTGGATTGCCTTGAAAAATAGGGTTTGACGATATGGGGAAAATCAAATATGATATTCTTGACCAAATACCTCAATGATATTGCGGCGATATTGTAGTATTGACAACTGATGCTTTGACGTAAGTTAAAAAAATCACACCAATTTACTGTAATGCAACACTTATATCACAATATTACAATATCCAAAATCTACAATATCTAGTCTCATATCACAGTATCGATATATTGCCCAGCTACTTGCAATATATGGTAAAGATATCCATGGTCTCTTATTTGATAAATCCTACAGACTCTGGTGATCCTCTTGACTTTTTCTCTAGCCACACCATGCTGCTTTACCACATCATTTGAGGTTCTTGTCCACACATCCATGTTCTCAGGATGAGTTGTTATAACTGGCAATCTTAATTTTTCAGCTAACACCATTACCATCACCACTGTCAAAATTGTAATTTATAATCCCTTTGGCATATGACTAAATACCAGCAAAACGAATGACTTTGCTATTCGCCTCAGCTGCACTTTGTGTTTAGTGCTAATGTTAGCATAATAACATGCTAGTTCAACCTCACAGAGCCACTAGCATGGCCGTAGACTCTAGGCTGTATTTGAAAATGACTACAAATGCAGTTTGTACATTGCTTTCGTTGGTAGTATGCAGTATGAAACCAATTTATTTTGCAGTATTCTAAGCCAAATTTTGTACAACAAAAATACTTTAAAAACCCCTCAGAGACCCCTTCTCTAGGTTATTGCTTAATTCTTCTTGGGATTTAGACATTGCATTCAAAAGAAACTTTTCTGTTTCCCATACCACTCTTGGACATCACCTTTTAATCTAATGCACTGTACATAGTTATTAGGATTCTTGTGGATAAGACCGATTATTCATGTTTACTACCTGTACAGACTTAATGTAACATTGAGGTCTAGGCAGGCAGGAGAGCTTGTAAAGAAGGGATTCCACGTCCAGAAGGCCACACTTCTCTTTCTTTTCTTTGCTGTGAATATTTGGGACTCCTTTGACTCTTTATTTCATTATTTAAGTCTTTCTGCTTAAAATCATAATCGCAGTTTAGAGACTAATGGTTTGGTAAGTGGCTAATAATAGGCCGGCATTAAAGGGAGGGTCTTCTAACGAGCCCTTTCATGTCTCTCCGTCTCATTAGTAGGCACGGTGATTAGGAGGAGGTCCCGAGGTTAGGGAATAGGCGCAGGAGGCCCCATTACACATCATTAGGGGCCAACGCCAGGAGGGTCTGGAATGAACCCCATGGTGGGTCCCGCCTATAGTGAGCTGCTTTACCTGCAGGCAGGCCAGCTTAATCCTGAAGCAGTGATTACATTTTTACCTTTGTCAAAGTGTTTCTGCCTCCGTTTGAGAGTCCAAAACATCACTGGATTTCTGTTATATTTTTAGAGCCAAGAGGCTTTAGACAAAGCTATAATATGATTTAGTGTGGAGCTGCCTCGGTCATTATTTCTGAGTCATTACAACGCAATTAATCGAGATAAAGACTTGATTCCGAATCCTCAGGGTCTGTTTGCAGGGTCAAGAAATTGATTGCAATCTGTGCATAGATATTATTTGTCTTTGCAAGTTAGAGAGTAATTCAGCTTTTTAATTCCTTTTTCTCTTTCTCTGCATCAACACCATAGCCTTCCAAACTGAATTTCACAACTTAGTTTAACCCCGAGAGGGAATTATGAGGTCAACGCAGTAAAGCCAAACCCCCCCCCCTGAACTCCCAATTCACTCCACACTTGAAAGAGGAGAAAGGTTACATGTTTTGGCACCGAGGCCCGGCTTCTAAATATCTAGAGGACACGGATCTGGCCTAATTCAGATTATGAGGAAGAGAGAGGGCAGAGGGTGGAATAATTGAAGAGAAACATGAGCTGTAGCACCCAAGGGGTGTGTGCAGCTTGTGTCATGACGTATGCAGTGTATACCTAAAATAAAAGTATATAATTAGTGTGCAAAGCAAACCCCATGCTGAATTAGTGGTTCAATTTAGCACATCTTGGGTGATTTGGATGATTTTTAATAGCGCTGGCTGTGAGCTGAAGGTCCAGCAGGCCTATTGTTACAGTCTCGGTACATCTCAGCACTGGGGATCTGACAGTGTAGCCTGTGGGTGCTGCTGGCCGCCCTCGGCCACTGTCACAGCCAAGACTGGTGCTGGAGCAGATGTGGAGCTGAGCTGAGGGAAGTGGGTCAGGGTGCTGCAGGCTGTGTACAATTCAAACAAGGTCTTATTATTCACAAGGTAAGTCATGCTCCTTTTTTTGTTAACTCTTTCTCGTGTATGTGTATATACAGTATATATATATTGAGAGAGAGAGTGTGTGTGCGTGCGTGTGCGTGTGCGTGTGCGTGCGTGCACACTAATCTGTCTTGCCCGAAGAGGCCTCACAGATGACCCTCAGTCCTCAGAGTTCAGTCTCTCTCTCCTTCCACCAGTGTCCTCTGTAGTTGTCTTTTGTAACTTGGGTTTTTCTTTTTTAGAGAGAGATGGAGTGAGAGATGATTTTGTGTGTGACGCGGCCTTGGGCAGACGGGTGTGTTTGATGTATTTTTTATGTGCTTAGGCTACTAGTGAACGATGGGAAGGGAGAGGAAGGGGAGGGAGGGAGGACGCCTGGAGCTGATGCACTTGAATGGGGATGTTGTTGAACGAGAAAGGGGGGTAGATAGAAGTGTGTGTGTGTGTGTGTGTGTGTGTGTGTGTGTGTGTGTGTGTGTGTGTGTGTATATAAAAGAAGGAGGAGGACACAATGTTTTTTCTGCCGCCAGCGACGACATGTCAGGGGGATTAGAGCAGGGTGGAGGGAGACAGTGAACACTTGTTAAGTCTGTCTGATGTAGCCTCTCTATACCACGTACACACCTCTAGAAAACACACTTGTGTGTACACAAACACTCACAATCAACTGCCATGCCCTTAGATCTGAGATTGACAATCACAAAAGCACTCAGTCACCAGTTTGGAGAAATATTACACTACAACAAACCCTGCAGTTCTGCGAGATATGTTGCTTGTCAGTGTTGCATTCTGGGTATCAGTTTTGTTGCCTTTAACACACCTGTAATTATATATGTTGTGACAAGATTTTAAAAAATCCATCCCCCGACACTTGATGTTGACATGTTTAATATACAGTATATCAGAAACTGTTGCCATTTACTTTTGTGATTTGCGTGGGAGTCATTTTCCTCCATTTCCCAGAATGCTGTTCGATAAACACCATAGGACAGACATGACCTTGCTTGTTGAGTTCAATAAGAAAGTGGAGAGGGAACACAGTCATGGCAATAGCCCAGTAAAACCAACAGATAATGTTTTTTTCTTTGTCTTCTACTAAAGCTTTTACTGTTTTTCCAGTGAGGAAATTTCCCTTGTATGATTTTTAAAAACCCTTATTGCACTGTATTACACTTAACTGTAGACCGACGTCCTATAGGTCTGAACAAACCAGTATCTGTGTACTTCTGATGTTACAGAAAGCAAAGAAAGAAATACTTTGCAATTGAACTCTGTCTTTACCTGAGCTGAAAATATCTAAATATAAAAAAATACAGTAGCTGTCTATAACTGTACTCATAAGTGTGCTTTTAATATTGTTTTTTCACTTGGATGTCTGAGCTTCACTGAATTTTCTTTGTCTTAAAATGTGTCTAGAAGAGAACTTTAAAGTCGCTATGGGGATATTTGTCTTTTAAGGTGAACCACACAACACAGACAGACTCTAACATAAGTAAAAGATAATAAAAATACACAAAACAGGCAGAACATGTGCTAAAATCCACCACACAACGCACATAAAATACAAGTGACAACATCAAATCAAGGTTAAAACTGCACTAAATTCACAATCGGTTGGTTATAAAATGCATACCTATAGTTTCAACAGCATTTAACTTGGACCTGCTTCCCATTCACATAAAGTCATTTAAAGGCCATTAAAACAAGGACTATATGTAACCTATACATACCCAATATTTAACACACTATAGCGTAGGTATAAGCAGATATAAGTGTTTATTAATATTTTTGTCAACTCCATGTGAGCATTTATGAGGATAACACTGTTGTACTTATATACAATATGAATTCAAAGGAGAAGTTAATAAGTGTTTGTACATTAAAACATACTTAAGGATGACCTTATATATGAATACAACTGCTTCATAGTGTGTTATTAGCCCTTCATTAAATATTTATATATTGCTTCTGATTGCTAAATGGGTTACAAGAAAGTGTTACCCACAACAACAACAAAACTTGTCATCCAAATTTTGTCTCAATTTAACTACTTTTGGTGTTCTTTGTTATAACACACAGGCTATTAACACTCTAGGACTCAATGTGTAAATATAATAAAACTGTGATTTTGCCTGAGGGCTGAAGTAACTGGAACAACAGTTACTGTAACCTTATTAGGTTAACAAAACCATGCCATCATGTGCTTGTTGTGATATAGAGTCCTATTGCTGTACAGTCAGACCCACAGACACAATAACATGACGACCATCTCTGTCCTCACATGGTTTCTAGTCATTCTTCATGGTTTCCCTTTTCCTGCAGTCCCAGCCCAGTTTAGGAAGTGCTCAGTCAGTGCTGTTTTTTTTTCCCAGAACTACAGTGGCAGTGAGAGGATGGGAGGAGGAGAAGGAGGAGGGAGGAAGAGGAAAACAAACATCACATAGGAGGGTCGGAGGAGGGGGGAACAAATTGGGAGGGCGCAGTGTCCAGCTTCTCCACCGAACAGCATACCAGCAAAAAGGTAAGAACAAACCACAACCTAGTGTTTATATGTTCACACGGCTCTGTGTCATTTGACTTATGCAAGCGGCAAATAGGAGAGGAGAGCAAGGGTCTGAGGTTATTTTACCGAGAGGACACAGCACTGATAATGGGGTGAGCGTTACATAACGCCCAGCCTACATGAAATGTTCCTGGGGTTTTCTGCATTTTCATCACGTTGAGAGGAAATATCGTCTTTTTTAACCTTACCGGTTCCCTGTAGATGGATTAGGATGTAAAACGGTCGTGTATTTTTAACCTTATATTCATCACTAAGCCGCAAATATGCAGCCACTGAGCGCCATTGGTCGCCTGTTTTGTGTTTTCGTCCGTCGTCCGTGTAAAAACGGGCTTTTTTTTGCACAGATAAGAAACATCCACCCGGCAGCAGGACCGTTTTGGTATTATTTTTCTGTTTTTTCATCGTGTGTTTTCGCTTGTATGAAATACAGATAGCCTATACTAATATTAATAATGGCCTAATCCTAAACTGACTACGCATTATTCTAACACATTATAGATTATTTTTTAAATTTAAAATTCAGCTCTAGCGCGATAAATGTCGATTTTACATGGAGAATCAGCTTTTTCTTCTCATGATCATCAAGCATCTCCGCGCGCTCCCGACAAAGCCACAGTCGCTGTTCTTCAGCACCACGTGTACGCGCATGCAGAGAAGAGGAGAGGGGTATTGATTGACAGCAGCCTGAAGTCAGGATTAGAGAAATTTCCATTCTGATGCGACATGTAAATATTTGATGCTAATAGAAATAGAGTGTGCAGACCAGCCTGTAGTTCAAGAAATTATAAACAAGGAGTTGTGTGTGTGTGTGTGTGTGTGTGTGTGTATGTGTGCGGTGGTGAACTAGATATAATTTTCCTCTCCATCAGTTTAATTGTTGTTTTAGCTCACCCATGTATATCTAATGTGTTGTTTGTAATGCAGCTTTTTTAGCAGATACTTTACATTTCTGCTGAACATTTAAAGTGTGCTTTAGCTTTTTAGGCTGCTGATAACTTCTCTTTGTATCCTTTATGCAGCTGCTAGTTTTGACAACATCAGATTGCAGAGACTGGGAAATTGCTTGGCTGATAATGCAGTTAAAAGCTTGGCTTGTTTTGAAAACACCAAGATTGAAGTCCAAGATTTCAGAGTTGTGTATGGAACAGTATGGGATTAATGAGATGTGTTTTGTCTGGCAATCAAACTCGGGAGACAAACAACCGGAAAACAGAGCTGTTGTGAAGAGAACAGTGTGCATTTGTTATAGTGTTTTACCACTAAAATCTTCAACACACTAACACAAAATAAGTTTAAAAACTCTCTTTTGATCACTAGATATCATTTGTTTGCTGGGTAACATTTGTATAAACCTAAGTAACCTGGTACAGATGCCAAAATGATACTTTACTACTTCATTTTCAACAAAAAAAAACAAAAAACTTTTTCATTTAACAGAAAAAAAAAACTTCTTGTCGTTTCAGTGAGGCTCAGTCAAGGTCAGTGATGCTTCACCATCAGGACCAATCTCTGAACTCGGCCTATGGAGGCAAGGTAGGCTCCAATAATGGCTCCTCCTCCTCGCTGAGAAACAGGAAGTGTGACAAAGATGGCAACTTCAACTTCCTGCCAGGCAAAGATAACGAGGGCTTCATGAGCAACGGAGGAGGAGACGAGAACCAAAACCAGGTGCGCCCCCGCAACTTGGGCCCGCTGGGTCGCGACCCTCCTAACTCGTCCTCATCTTCTGGGTATCACCACAACTCAGGGGTCCTGTCACCGCGCTCCCGCATGCCCTGCTGGAGCCCCCTGGAGCCTCTGCCTGAAATTGAGAACGGGGATGACGGTTACGGCCGAGTGCCTCCCGATGGAGCGGAGGAAGGTAGGATGCAGGAAGAGGACAGAAGGGTGATGATGAGCCAGAATGAGGAGAAGCAGAGAGAGAAAAGGGAGCTGCAAAAGAGGAAAAGCAGCTTGGGTTTCAGAGGAATGGAGAAAGAGGAAGACGAGGCGGAGCTGGAAGATGATGATGAGTGGGGCGACAGCGACTCTGAGGATGAGTTCAGCTGCCGGTCTGGCGGCAGCATGTCCTCCTTCAACATGGACAGTGGAGGCGAAGGGATGCTCATGGGAGGCTGGGACAGGATCGGAGTTGGGGAACCAAAATCCAGCCACCAGGAAAATGACCCAACCAGAAACGGTAATAGAGAATCAACTGGGAAACACAAAAGCTTCAGTCACAAGTCGCTGACAGGAAGCAACCTGGGAAATGTTCTTGAGGAAGGAGCAGAAGAGCAAGACGAAAACAACCAGTCTTCAGACTCGGACGGCGAGATGCCAGAGCTGATGGATGCGGTGTGACGCTGCGAGACCGCGAGCGCTTCAAGGCCCAGGAGATGGAGAAGCACCAGGTGCAGCTGACCATGTACCGCCGCCTGGCACTGATCCGTTGGGTCCGCACCCTGCAGAGCCGCATCCAGGAGCAGCAGAACCGTCTGCAGTCTAGCTTTGACGTCATCCTCACACAGAGGAAGGAATTGCTGCGCATGGGCGCCGCTGCTGCCGTGGCCAACGCCGTGCCCGCTACTGCTGTCAGCCAGTCATGAAAAGAGAGAGAGAGATGGGAGGAACTGAAACAGGAAGAGGTTAAAGATGTTTTTGTTCCTTTTGCTTATATGCTGAAGACATTTCCCCTGGGGCAAAAAAGACAATCCCCCATCATCCTGTCTGACATTTCTTAGCTTCACACTCATGTTGCTGATTGTAATGACAAAAAACTGTGTTTTTGTTGATTTTCTTTACTGGTGCCCCACACAGAGCATCAATAAATGTATCTGACTCATCTTAAGTCAACTGATCATTGAACTTTAACCACTGTATCTACGTCAAACCAAAATGTTTTCTGGTTAAATATGATGAACACTTTGTTGTGAGATTAATATTAAAAATATTTTGTGTGTGTTTGCTGTTCTTGTTTGTATTTGACCTGTGCGTAAAAAAAATACCTGCTGTACCAAAAAAGTATATTGTTAGAGATGATTTATACCCTGAGATCATGCTGTAAATATAGAGATAAATTAAGAGAGTAAATTAAAAGACTAAATAAAATGATCTTATATGATTCGTTTGTGTTGTCTGTTTATGTCCACATTCCTAAAACCAGTCTAATAACAATTGAGTTTTTGTAATCAGATTTTTAAAAGATAAATCTGAGGGGATAAAAGCACTTTTAGAGCCCAGAGCTTTATTTCATTCACTATCAGCATGTTGATTTCAAGGAGCAGGTTTATCAAAGCTCCCTCAGTGCAGATATGACTAAAGAAGGGCAGTTTTTTATCTTATGTAGCTGTACTTGCTGTTCTAGAGCCCCAGGGCAAATGACCTTTCAGCTAACAATTGCCTCTTTGTCAGCCGAACAAAGTTGGTTTGTATCGGCTCATCGCACGGGGTTGGGGGAGTGTATTTTCTGCGGGGAGTGTGATAGCCGTGTGAGGCTCAGGCGTCAATCTTTATGGGCATGGCTGCTGCCGCGGGCACTCCGAGATCATCTCACCTCCTTCCATGTGCATGTATGTGTTCAGAGAGAGATACCAGCCGCAATGCCACCCTATAATCTCCATCCTGAGCAAGGGGCCCTCGGGGAGCCTGTCAGTGTGCGCCCCGGGGCGCTGCAGGTCCTATCCGGCCGCGCTGAACAGACGCTTGTCCGGTTGCGCGCAGGAGAGCCAAACCCTGGGGCAAGTTTGGGATAATCCCCGGCTATGCCTTCTAACTAACTGCGGTTTATGTTTGAAGCTTATCGTCTCTCCTGGACGCAGGCATCGCAGAGAAAGTCTGAGTCCATTTACATATTGATCCCTTGTTCATTGGCTGAAGGTTTGAGGTTTGAGAGGCATCAAAGCGCGAGGATAACATGTTTACACCAGAATAGGGACTGGTAAGCAACGTGCAAGCAACCACCTTTAAAAAAAGACATTAAGGAGGAACAATCAAGCCTTTGATAGGGATTTTGTAAACCACCAAGACCTGATTTTAGGGTAGTTAGAGAGGTTATAAATCCATACAAACAAAGCGCATGAAACACGGAGATAAATGAGTCTAAAAGCTGCTTTAACTCACACACACACACACACACACACACACACACACACACATACTGTACATATACTGTATCAGGAGAAAGTGTCTCAGTGTTTTTAGAGCAATGGCAGTATTCATTTCAGTAATATCCCCTGGTGGTATGCATATTCACCATGTCCTCCAGTTAGTGAGACTAAAACAACAACTAGTCAACAAGAAGTCAGTGCTTCTTTCTAATAAGACACTCTTCATAAACAGTTCATACGGTGTAACCGTTTTTATAAATGGTTAATAAATCATTCACTAATAGTTTATTTATCAGTTATAATCCTTGAATTAGACCAAGTTTTTGTTGTAATAAATCTCTTGGCAATAGCCTAAATACCAAAATAAATATTTCTAAAAAGTCATGAAACAGCCAAAGTTATTAAGGCATCTGTACCTAATCATATATGTGTATCTCTATGATAAATTGCTAATGTTAAAAGTAAGTAAACTGATTGTTATCCAGACACTCTTTTGCAGTCCTTTTCAAAAGGTCAGAGGTCAAACGGTCCCATGAGCACATCTCCCTGATGAACTAAAAAGCTAAAAAGACAAAGAAAGGGTCAGCGATAAACACCATGCAGCAAGAGAGATTTCAGACAACGGGTAAATTAACATTTGGGTAATGGCTTACTGAGCTAGCATTATGATTTATTAATCAACAATATATCCATTAGTTATGACTAATAAAAGGTACCAGACTTTGCAACAGAAAGACACCTCCATAATATTTGTATCAATGCGACATTAAACTGGATGTAAACTGTGCATGATTAACATCCTTTCCTCACCCAGAACACGTTCCTCAGTCTCGGTGTGACTCCTACCGGGACTCCAGCTGCGGGCACACTGACTGTGCCTGTTTCTTTTTTTGCACACTTTCTTATTCAACCAGTAATAAAACACAAGGAAGACAACCCATGAAAATGACAGATATGTTCAATGCCAAACTTCCTGGAGAGCAGAGAAGTGCGCATATAGCCGGGCCTCGTGGCTCCCCCATGGCGACATGGGGGGGCAGGAGGAGGATCTGTAGTTTTATCTTTAGTAAACCACTTCATCTTCTTCACAACAGTAAAAGCACAACATACTTTGTAATATCGGATTTAAATGTTTTCCCCCTCCCACTGCAATGTCTTTATCCCTAAAAGAAAACAACTAAAACTTCTACATATAGCCATTGTAGACTATTTAGATTTTCCAAGAAACCATAAGATCTAATATTTTTGAGTTTATCAGACATCTCCTTGACAGAAACATTTATTTATTCATATTACAGCTTATAATTGACTAATAAATATGCCAGTATAGACTTGAATACTAATATTTTCAGAAATAAGTAGTAGCCCAATCTATTCTTGTAATTTATTGATCAAATTTAGGCTTGGTGATTAACAACAGTATGACCAATGATAAAATCATATAAGCCTTACTGCTTTTTTCCACTGTGATCCTCCCACACATAACAACAACATGTAAAACAATCCCTAATTTATTCTTTCTATCACAATACAAAAAACAAAACATATTTCATGATGGAAAAGGAGCAGGAAAAAGAAAGGAATTGTTTATTTTCTGTCCCTTCAACACCAATTCTAAGAAAACATACATAAAGTGACGGAGTGGCAAAGCTTACATGTTTCCTCGGAATAAAAAGCAGGCTACTAATGACTGAAAACCCCTCTTTAGAGAAAAAGAGAAATGTGTTTTACCCTTCAATCATGATTTAGAAAAATAGGGACAGTACATGGATAATAAGCAAGTCCTAATAGAATATTTTAAGATTCTTGTATCTCTATGGGTTTAATTCAGATTTCCTGACCTGATACAGATGCTGTCAAACAGAAAACTCTTTCCAAAGATGTCCTGCTGACAACAAAAAAGCAGTGAACAGCGTCCACTAGGGGGAGACACTCCATCACAGACACTCCGGATCAGACGGTCACCTGCTGCTGTTTCTGTGTTTTGACACCAGGGGACCGCAGTATGCACAGGGGGGGGATAATCCAGCAGTGGTGCACTTAAAAGTGGGACCAACTTGGTTGAATGAAAGTTTTTTAACCGGGACGTAATGGATTGTTTTCCACTACATGTTGAACAATGAAGCATATCCCAACCTGAGATCATCCAAATAACTAGGACATGACAGGGGCCATTAACAATGTGGAAGGGGCCAATAAACACGTGGAAACAAAGAAAAACATATTTCTATTTCACAAAACTACAGTTTTTCTTTCAGAAGTTCCTCAAAATCTTTGCTTTGATTACTTACAAAACAAATATTGAGAGGAAACAAGGAAAAAACTCACTTTTGTTTTGTTGAACTGGTCACAACCTGATGTAATGGGCTACGCAATGACGAGGGGTTGCAAGTAGATATGGCTTTGTTTAGAAAGAAAGAAAGAAAGAAAGAAAGAAAGAAAGAAAGAAAGAAAGAAAGAAAGAAAGAAAGAAAGAAAGAAAAGAAAGAATGTTTGAAATACTGAATTTGATTTCTGTCTCAAGTTGTTTAAAAGTAGGCTAAATTAAGAAAGAAAGAAAGAAAGAAAGAAAGAAAGAAAGAAAGAAAGAAAGAAAGAACGAAAGAAAGAAAGAAAAAAACATTGGGTACATGTCCATGCTGAATCATTTCTGGGACCTCTTCCAGATTTGTAATGTCTGCAGTCTAATGTGGCTCTAAAACTGGGACTTTACCCTCTATAAAATTATATATTCTGTCTCAGATTGTTCCTGCTCTCATCAATGTTTACACTGAGAGAAATATTCAAATTGGTATACACATTTGCCTAAAATCCATGCTGAAATATTTGGTATCTTTGAAAACTGTGCCGTTGATAATATTTTGAAATCAAGGTCATGTGTATGCTATGTTTGGCTGCCCACACACTAGAATCAAGTCCAACCTGAACCAACACTGTGATGCTGGTTTAACTGGTAAACCAACCAAAGTCAGTGGGTCGCCGTTTTAAATGTCATTTTCACATCCAATTGTACAACTAACAATACAATTGTGACAGTTTTAAGGTAATACCTGAACTTGTTGTGTCTAACAACAGAATAACTGCTTATTTTGAAACAGTTTGAATAAATAACCTAACATAATGTAAAAAAATAACACTTTCAATGGGTCAAAACAACACGTTAACATTTAAAAATGTTTCTCTACATGTTTGTCTTCCTTTTTTTTATTATCAGCACACACTGATGAAAAAATGAGCAAAACTTAACGTCCTTTGTCTAAATTCAGCTCCTCTCTGCCCTGCGATGAAAGCAGCCATTGATTCATGGCTGCGTAAAGCTTTAATTCTTCCTTCTGTCAGATTTATCTCCCTGTCTATGGACAGGTTTATCTTTCTGTCCTGCTAAAAGTCCTTTCAGATTAAGATTCCTCAAGACACAATCAGAGGTCTGTGGTCTTGTATTATGATGCCCTTGACATGAAAAAGTTTGAGAAACCGTGCTGAAAGCCCCGGCTTTAGCTGTTGTGAACACAGATATACATATATACCCTATCATGCTCTCTCTCTCTCCCCTTCTTGCCTCTGCCTGATGTAGTGTGACAGTGTGTTCGCCCGCAGCACTCTGCTGGCGTGGAAACAATCAGCTTTGACAGAAAGGGGGTGGTGGTGGGGAGGATAGAGGGAGGTAGAGGAGTAGGGAGGGATGAAGGGAGTGAGGAGGGGTGGAGGTTTGGGTGGAGGGGGAGGCTTCGGCCCGAGGCCTGTGTATGATGAACTGGATAGAAAGACCTGTCGTCAGAGGAGAAACAACACAACACATAAAGATAGATAGATAGATAGATAGATAGATAGATAGATAGATAGATAGATAGATAGATAGATAGATAGATAGATAGATAGATAGATAGATAGATGTGTTAATAATAAGAGTGCAGAAGAGAATGAAACACATTTGACATATTTTGTAGTCAAATTTGGTGAATAATGTTATAATTATTTCTGAAAATAAGCTTTCCTGATATTAGTTTTTATTACTTATTTTTATTGTGATAATGTTGCAGTGCTTTTATCTACTTCAGCACAAAGAGCTCTACTTTATTTAAATAAACTACAAAAGCCCACAGTTACTTTAACTCAATTTAAAGGCATGAACTTTTTAAGAAATGGACATGTGTGTGTTTTAATGTACAAGAATTGTGTGTTTTTAAGTATTTTCTAAAAGGTTTTTTGCTCTTTTGTTCATTGTGAACTTGTGAACTAAAATGTTGGGTGTTTTAATGTGTAAAAATTGGGTGCTTTTTTAATGATTTTTGCTCTCTTTTTCATTTTATTTTTTGTTGGTAAATGTTGTTCCGGTAAATTGTTTTCATACAATAATCTCTCCCCAAAAAAGAAATTTAAATTTCAAGAGACTAGTTAAAAACATAAAAAAATGTGTAATATTTCAATGAGTAAGGAGGAAGTTCCCATATGAATTACACAGAGGGGAAATGTACCTGTTTAATTAAATGTCTTGTTATTATTAATTATCCTTTTTGCATTATTTTGCTCATTCCTACGGAGCCAAATTATTGAATTTAAATAATTAAGAGTCTCATCAACAACTGATTTAGAAACACTCATTGTTCTTCATTTGAGCCTAAATTGAAAACCAATCACAAAAACTAATCATCAAAACTTTAATTGACAAAGAAGACAAAAACAGGTCAAATCCTTCTTCAAAATGTGACATTTTATTAACCAAAACATCTAATAATGTGTTGTAACAACCTGTTGACTGAAACCAACCACACAGCGTTTTAGGCCTTCATGACCCCAGTGTCAGTCACCCACTTGACTCACTCACTAATTCAGTTAAAGCAATCAGATCCATTATGAGGTCCCCTTTCAAAACGCAGCATCTAGTCAATGTTTGATTTCAGGACTTGAAGCTTGTGTGTGTGTGTGTGTGTGTGTGTGTGTGTGTGTGTGTGTGTGTGTGTGTGTGTGTGTGTGTGTGTTTGTGAGGAGGAGTAGGGCTGCTGATGGTTCAGCTGCCTCGTCTGCTATAACCAGCTAATAAATATGAAAACAGCAGGTTAAAACTTTTTTATTCGTCCCGTGCCTGAAAGGATTATACCCTTCTATAGAGTCCCGTGAAAAATCTCCCAGACCTCATAATGCCCAATGTTGTCCCATAAAACTGTGTTGGACAAAAGACGGAGAAAGGGGGCTTTTTCACGCATAAGGGGTTTTCTCAAGAGCACATTGAGGGGAGCCACGGCCCGGGCCCGCCCATAGATTATCTGGCTGTCAGTGAAAGCGCGGCTGGGAGCGGCAGGTGCGTGTGCCAGGCACGGGGGGTCGCGGGGGCCCGGTGACCATGCAAAGGGTGGTGAACTATGGAGAATGCGAACGCAGCTGCCGGCAGGAATGTTTGCAGATTGTCACTTCCATTTAACTTGTTTTTCTTTTCTCTCCCCCCCCCCCACCCCCGACCCAGAGATGGAGCCGGTCTCCCCAGGTTTCCCTCCCACTACCAAGCCACAGAGATAGGGCTAAACGGTGACACCCTGTCCACAAAAGCGACAAGCGGCGCAGGTCGTCCCCCGCCTCAGCGCCGTGAAATCGTGGATTAAACTGATAAGAAGCAAGAACGAGTTTTATGGGAGTAAGTGAATGCCAAGTAACTCATAAGGCAGGGTTAGCGCACTCTTTAACTCCGTCTCACTTTAGTCCCCAGAGGCTTCTTTCATACAGGTTATTGGATTTCGGGTTTTAGAAGCGCACATCAACATATGGTGGTCTGTAGATGAAGCTGAAGCTGTTTAATAATGCAGCTCATGAATTTATCTCTGCAACTTTGCCAAAAATTAATCAAATAACACAAAGAATGCAAATTGTATATGCTTTTGTCATATTGGCCTCTTATGGAAGCATCACCTCTTATCTTAATTTTCATGCATTTAAAATAAAGTGTGCATTATCACCAGAATTCATTAATCAAAGAAGATCATCCCCGTGTTGACCCATGTAGGCTGTGTCTGTGCCTGGAAATGGTCTTTGCACCATACCTTGGTCTCTAATCTGTGTCGTCCAAACTGTGTCCCCTTTCCAAACTGTGGCCTAAGGCTATGTGTGGGTCCGCAACATAATCCCCCTCACAACTCTGCAGTCTCTTTATTCCACTGGGGTTTGGTAAAAGTGCTGCACATCGCTGCTTTTTCACGCCATCTTCTAGCAAAAAGGGATTAATGTCGCCACCATTATGAATAATGAGAATGAATAACAAACAGCCGTCTGTTTATCCCTCATGATTAAATGAAGGATAGAGTTTCCTTGTGCTTTTGTTATTGAACGGTTTTAGGGTGTATGTGAGGGACAGAATGGGATGAAATCTGTGTGTTAAGGTACCAGCTGATGCTTTTAGCCAAAGTATTGGCACTGAATTTATATCCTAATTAATGTCTAAACAGAGAAATAGGGCTCTACCGATACTGTTTTTTCAAGGGCGATAACAATTTTTAGTAGGCTAGTTAATGAATAACCGATATTTGGAACCGAAGTTCATTTACAGTAAAAAAGAAAATCTTTAAATCAAAATTAAGATTTTAGAATGGTATAAACTCAAACACAAAACTTTGTTTAAATGCTTTAAGTAACTATTTAATACATTAGAAACTTTCAACATAATACACAGATAGTCAGATAGAGCTACATTAAGTCAGACTCAGTGCCAAAGTAGCGCAC
The DNA here is from genome assembly GCA_026937815.1 of Etheostoma perlongum. Classification (NCBI taxonomy): domain Eukaryota; kingdom Metazoa; phylum Chordata; class Actinopteri; order Perciformes; family Percidae; genus Etheostoma; species Etheostoma perlongum. The sequence goes on along the minus strand of CM049384.1, from coordinate 8,259,464 downwards.
TTTTAATGAATTAACTTTATCGGTTATCAGGCAAATAAAAACGCCAGCACAGATAATCTGCAAACAGCCAAAAACAGAGCCGATAATCGGTCAATACCTACGGAGAAATGTTGCTTTTGTATGTTGTCGTATGCAAAGAAGGCAACAAAACATCAGATGTATACTGCAAAAAGAAAAAAATCATGTGAACATAAAACATAATGGACATAGCCATTGCCACCACTTTTCCCCTTTTTGCTTAGTATTTTCTATCATACACTGGCTCAAAACTTAAACCAATGAGCAACACTGCTTTTAGCAGAAATAACTGATGGTCAATGTGATGAAATCCCATAAAACATGAGAAATGAACACTCTTGGACCTACGTGTCCCATCTACATTTCTTTAAAGTGTTTTCAGTGTCATCACCTTAACATCATCTCCTTCTTTTTGCTCAGTATTTAACACACACTGGATGACAGACTCTGTATCCACAGCTGCCAAAATGGAAAATGCAGCTCGGAACAAGGATATGAAAATGAAATATGAAACAGTGGTGTGATAAACTGGTAGATAATCATCTTTTCATTAAACTTTCATCCCCAGTTACTTAAATATTCAAGAGCCCAATTACATAGCTTGTATCTCTCTCTCATTCTCCCTCACTCTGGCTTTTCTTAACAAGAGCAGTCAGGGAGAGAGGGAGAGAGAGAGAGAGGAGGATGAGTGGCTCTAGGGGTGAATGTGAGCATCATTATAGAGTGGTCACACAGGGGGGGAAAAGAGATGACCCGTCGTCCCTGATAGAGGACAGGGAGCAGCAGGCCTGATGCAAGGCCTGTCCAAATACCGGGATAAGAAAGAAGAGGAAATAGAGATGGAGAGGGACAGGCAGCAGATAGACATGTTGCAGTGTGCAGCCATGTAGGTTGGATGGATGGAGGGATGGTGGGAGACAGAGAAAAAGACAGAAACAGACAGACGAGCTGAGAGGAGTATAGATTTTCCAGGCAGATAGTGGAAAGATGTGTGCATCCTGATGAGCGCCACAAACAGAGCGCATGACTCTCTCTTGTCTGCCTGTTTCTCTGCGTGTGTGCGTGTGTGTGTGTGCGTCAGTGTATTAGCAGTCAGAGCACTGAAGCCCACGGGCGATTCCTGTGTGTGCTTGCGATAAAGGGAAAAAGGGAGGAAGTATAGCGGGGGGAAGCGGGGCATGGAGGGGGAGGGGGGTGAGGGGGGAGTGAGAGGAGAGATGAGGAAGTTGGTTGGGTGTGTGTGTGGGGTGGGGGGGGGAGTGTATATGCAGAGAGTGAGAAAGAGAGAGAAAAAGAAGAGAGAGGAAAGAGCATCCAGCAGAGCAGGGAGCTTCCTCTGTGCTGTCAAAGCCTCTGGATCATGTCCCCATTGGTCTTTCTCTTTCTTTCTCTCTCTCTCTCACACACACACACACACACACACACACGTTCCCTCACCCAATTCCTCCCTTCTCCCTCAAACCAACCCTTCTCCTCCCTCCCTCCCTCCCTCCCTCTCATGAAAAGAGTGTCTTGGCAGGGTAATTAAGAATGGCCTCTAAACACAGGAGAATGGCAAGAACGCTCCAGATGAAAGTAAATGATTAAAATAATTACAGGCTGAGAGCTGACGAGCCGGAGTGTGGGGTGGCCGCCGGACATTTGTCGGTAATTAGATAATTAATCTGAATGCAAATGATGAGCCCTAACGAAGCAGTCAAGCTGAACCAGCGACAACTGCCGTGAGTGAAATGTGGGGAGGGAAGGGGGAGTAGGAATAAGCAAGAGGAGAGAGGGTAAAAAAAACACATGAATATGAGTGTAAAATATCAGCCTCCCAAAAATCAGCATGAACAGACCCAAAAGCAAAAGCCAGCACAAGCAGAAGCAGCAGCATTGTAAATCAATAACTGTTTCTGGCAGTGGCAGCTCAAAACACTCCTACTTCACTCTGCTTGTAACTTCCAGTCGTAGTGACAAGCAGACATGAATACCTTGTTAAAAATTTACAAAAAGGCAAGCCACCATGTGTTGTGCTCTGCAAAAAAACAAAGTTAAAACATGTCTCCTTTCCCAGGGAGCTGAAATGCCAAACGAAGAACATGAAATGGCACCTGAGGAAGAAAACAGAGCACACTTTGCACACCCTAAAATGCGTGAGCAAATTGTGGATTTACTAGCTCGCTGCTACACACTCATTATTCCTCTATGTCTCTCTTCCTCACTCTCGCAAATACTATCAGCAAGTGTACGTGCTCTCAGCAGATGTAAATAACCAACTGCATAGTTTATTCAGAGATGTTTTTTTTCTTCCCTAAGTTGGTATAACAGGTGGAGATATACTTGTCAGCATCCTCTCCTCTACTGTGGATCACTTCTTTAAATTTAAATAAAGATCTTCAGGGTTTATTTATCCCACATAATATTATATAGTTGTGACAGCTGTCTGAATTTTAAGTGGGCACTATGAAAAATAACAATTATTATAAAGGCTTGTGCCAATGACTTAAATAAAGAGCATCTGGGAGGTAAACTTCAACACCAGCATAAACCAAGTGGCTCCCAAATCTTGCTACAACACAGCGGGGAATCTTTTAATGGTATCTAGAGAATAAAACCCATAATCTAATCTAGAGATGGGAAATAAAAGAGCAAGCATGTTGCTACAAGGGCTTAACATTTTCAGTACGACTGCAGAGTTGTGATACACGACATACTTTTTTTGATAAAACCAAAAGTAGAAACATTTTGCTCAGAGCCCTCTGTAACATGTTGAGGTTCAATACTCAGGCTTATATGTGCTCCTATCCCTTAATAATACATGATTTTATAAAGGAATGGAAAAATGAATGAGATCCATACAGTTTGGTTTACACTAAAACATCTTAAGAAACCAAATAGAAATCATACATTTTGTTCTGTAATGTTGAAAATCTGTGATGACTATGTTATAGGAACCAAAAATGAAACTACCAAACTTGGACCCACAAGACTCCATTCAGTTTATCTAATATAAGGAGAATGCTGCAGTCAGAGGCAGACATGACAGTTGATAACACCCCCTTCCACTTGTTAGTGCAAATTATGCAACACATCCACTTATACCTTTAAGAGACTCTAGAGGAAAACGTTTTACCTGTCCACCTCATTAAAGCCAGACAGATCATCCACTCACTCAGTCATCATAATCACTTGAGACAAATGCCGTGCTCAAGAATGTGTTACTACTCAGCATGCTTTGCTAGCTTATTGAGGCCCTTTGCAGGTTAACATTATCATTAACAAGTGCCATTAGTGCAGTCAGTCACATTGTATTTTTGGTTGATTATATAACCGGATCTTTAACGCTTGAATATTACAACAAACAAGAAGTTAAGATGTTTTGGACCCATTTTTCATACAAAGGCTTTGTGAAATTGCAGATAGTGCAAATTTGTCTTGTGGCTTTATTATTGATGTTACTAAAACTATCACATCTCAAAATAGTTTGGCAGAATAAGGGATTTCTGTGAAAAAGTAATTATTATGACTAAGAAGAACCAACAAGTACTTAGTCAATTTTGGAGATTTGGTTGAATTTTTATTTACATTTACAGGGAAGCATTAGCAATAAAATTAAACTGATTTTCTTTTATGTTTAAGAAAAGACAACATCTAAGAACAACATTGATAGGTGCGGTCTTACAGTCTTGTTCTGACATTGTATGCCAATTATATATGGATGTAGAAAATTACTAAAAGGGTAGTATCCTGGTTACAGACCCAGAACTGCTGCCCACATTTGTTGTTTTTCAGTGATTCAATTATTATGAAGAAATACAAAACCCCAATTCAGTCTATTCAGTTTTTCTGTTAGAAAACTGTCCCTTCCAAGCTTTCAGACCCTACCCTGCAAAAACGTCTCAAAGTTTACAAACCACAGCTTCCACATGTGATTGCAATTCATATTAAACTGTCTGTCTATGTATCATGGGCACAGCCAGTTTCGGAATAAAAATTAAAACAGTCCACACCTATTTAAAAACAAACTTCCAAAATGCTGTTTTTTTTCCTCATGCAAAAAAAGCTGTATGTTTTAACAATAAGTAGCAACAACATGGAACATGCTTAAGGTTTAACTTGTCATCTTGACCACATGATGACTTAAACACATTAGAAACAACCAAACATAAAACTCCAAAAGAAATTCTGAATTTACTATAGAGCAGGAAATATACAAAAAGTGAATATTTTTAGTATGAGGCACACAGAGGAGTGCTGTCCCCCCAGAGTCAGTGTTTCCCAGCACACGCTGTAATAGTCAGTCACATTATTTAACATTACTCCACGATCAACTCAAACTCCTCTGCCTCCTCAAACTCTGCGTTCATCTGGGCCGCCAGTGCGTCCAGCTCTGTGGTGCCTATCTGCTGGACCCTCTTCCTCCTTCTCTTCTCCTTCACCAAGGACACTCCAGGGATGTTTGGGTCCGCTTTGGCGAAAGTTGAACCGCAGTCATCCGCCTCAAGCAAAGACGTAAATGAGTTCAAACCACACAAGGGTCCAGAAACCTCCAGACCTGTCTTGGGTCGCTCGACTCTGCGGACCACCTCGGGGGTCAGCTTCTCAAAGCCGAACATGGTCTCTCGGGACTCGGGGCTGTTGAAGGACTTGTCACTGAGCCTGCTGTAGGAGCGGCGTACTTTCTGGGACCAGCCCGCGTCCTCTGGATCCACTGCCGGCTGTCGGGGATGAGGAGGGGGCGGCGGTGAGGAGGGGAGGATCGGTGAGAGAACAGCGGCCTTCTGCTTTGTATTAGCAGTGGAGGAGCTCCTACGGTCTGTGACTGGATCTGGCGTGGAGACGTTCGGCTTCTTCTTTTGGCTGCTTTCCGACCCCGACCGTGTCGATGTGTTCTCCTTGTTGTGCTCCGACGGTGCAACTGTTTTTCTGGGTGCTATTTTTCTCACCGTGATGGAACGTTTAACAGCGACCGAGGCCAGCGCCATGTTGTTGCCAGTTTTAACGTTAGCCTGAGGAGGAGACGTCAACCGCGGTGACCGTCTTCTCTGCCAGCCGTTAAGATTATTAGATTCCGCCATTATGTTTTGAAGCGTCCCTTCGTTCATACTGACCCCTTTCCTGATGAAATGACGGATTCTCGTTGGATTTACTTTACAATCGGTAGAATTGTATTCGCCACACGACTGACACAACAACAGTCCGCTCAAATTGCCCGCCCGGCGCTCGAGTCTTCTTCTTTGACGCTTATTGGCTGTTGCCCAACGATTTGGGCATTACCGCCACCAACTGGTATGGAGTGTGGATCATAAAAAAAAATAAATACATATATAAACTCATATATTCATATATATCAATCATATTAATTTGTCTAGGATAAATACTCTTCTTATCCTTGTAGTTCTTTTCTAATAATAAATAAATATATCTGCTGTGGCATGCCCGCCCGAGTCGCGTGGAAAAGACGAAAAACTGTTTTCCGGTGACGACAACAGTCTGCGCCACCGATCTCAAACTTTTGCTGTGTAATCTGTAGAGCCGAGGCTAAGAGACGTCTTCTATCTCCGAGTGTTATTGTCATATTTCAGCTCATACCTGTCAAACAGAATGGAATATTTAATCGGGATACAGGGACGGGATTTTGTTCTCGTCGCAGCCGATAATGTTGCAGCCAGCAGCATTATTCAGATGAAACACGGTATGACAACGCATTAGCTTAGCGTTAGCCATTCAGCCAGTTGGTTTAGCTAGCTAACGCTAAACCTGCTAACAGTTTTCACATTGTTCACAGTAAACCCACTTGTGCTACTGATAAGTAATAATTGAAGCCCTTCAATCGTACGGTATATTACTGTGTAACTTCACCTATAATCACAACGTGGCCGCATATTCCTGTGTAACTTTAGCTGACAATGCTTAACGTAGCTATGTTAGCTAACGTTATGAAAAGTTGGAGTCGCGAATAAATCTTTCCCATTCTGTTGTTGTAGTTTAGATTCTTTGTTTTGATTAGTCTAAATGAAATAAATGTTTATGTAATATTGATTTTACGTTTTATTAAATCGGCCTGAAGTTAGCAAAAGCTGCCCGGCCAGGTCTTTGACAGCGAAAGTGAAAGAGACTCACGTCACCGTTACTGTGTGACGCTGCTCACTCTGGCACCTTCATATTCAGCCTAACGTTAGTACACTCAGTATTTTTACATAGATTACTTGTAGCAGATGCAGTAGGTGGGGTTTTTAGATGGAGGGAGAGCCCTTATGTGTATATTCTTGTTGATGCTGCTATGGGTTGTTGGATTATTTAATTCATTATTATTAGTTATGTTTAAATGTCTCTTAACTTTCATGTTTTGCCTGAGGACCCCCTTGAAATGAGATGGTCCATCCTGTAATTCAATTCATGAAATAAATAATTTTCTATGCTTTTCAGATTATGACAAGATGTTCAAGCTAAGTGAGAAGATTTTGCTGCTGTGTGTTGGAGAAGCGGGAGACACAGCACAGTTTGCAGAGTACATCCAGAAGAATGTTCAGCTCTACAAAATGAGGAACGGTAAGATGGTCAAGCACTCCTTCCTTCTCCATCGAAGTTCCCAGTTTAACTACAAAATGTCTACTCATTGACAATAACGTTATATTGGAAGGCAAACTGTATTTTCTGAAGAAGCACCCACCTAAAACCATGGCTGGATATTGCTCAAAAACCTTCAATACTGATACTGTGACTTCAATGTCAGTTCCAGAACAATACTTTTTTATACCAATTTTATAAATTCTATTTTAATAAAAAGAAATGACAAATTGTAGTACAGGTATTTTTTTTATTTATTTTTCAGCTCCTTTACACCTGTGTGACATACGCTGTAGTCAAGCCTCTCAAAATACAACAACATACACACATGAGCCCTGTCTCTGTGCCTAACAGTGTTTTTCCTGCATGTTTCTACTCGGCCTATGTGTAACGTTAGACAGCCAATCACAAGCATTATTAGATCCTGGTACAAGCATGCTCCATGCTTATTGGCTTACTGACGCTGATTTACTCCTTAGTTATTGAAATTTGGTATTGAATGACAAGACATTTTCCGATCCTCGACAATATGGAGGCAGTTCGGTCGGTGCCTAAAAGTATTGAGGTTCTGTATCCAGCCCTATCTAAAAGTTTGTGTCTGATGCCTCCTTATTTTTTTAGGTTATGAACTCAGTCCATCAGCGGCAGCAAACTTCACACGAAAGAATCTTGCAGACTACCTTCGAAGCAGGGTAACTATCATGATACACACAAAATACTAATCCTTTTACAATACAATCAACACACCCTACAACATAATTTAAATGTCATACTTAACATTCAGTTGCCTGTTAAATCATGTGAGCTCTAAGCTGTCTTTTTTATTTTATTGATAGATTTATCAAGAGAAATATCCTACAGCGTACAGTAAAAACTTGATTGTTGACACACCTTTACTGCTAGTGATACAATTATATAAAGTTGGAAGATAACAGCTCAAACTAAGAGTAGACAATTCAGATCAGTGTCCTCTGACAGCACAATTAAATTTCTCTACACCCTAGCATCCAGCTTGCCGTTAGTTGTTAGTGTTAACACAAACGGTTGAGATTTAGCTGTCATGGGTTAGGGTTGTATGAGGTCCGTAATCTACACTGATATGACCATATTCATCTTTTTGTTTTTTTGTTATGTATTTTATTTGATCTTGTATTACTTGACACATCTGAGAAATTCCAGTTTTTTTATGGTTGTTTGAAATAATTTGTTTCTGTGTGCACTGGTCTCAATCATTTCAATCATCATTTTCAGTGTAGTATCATTTAAGCAGTATCATTTATTGTGAGAATTGTGTTCTTTTGCCCTGGGAAGATGTTGTCTGTTTTACTGAAGGATATATATATATAGTTTTAGTTGTGAACACAATTTATTGTTTGAAACTCATATCTGCACACTATAACTTAGAGATGATGTCTTTTTGTGGGTCAATTTTATAAAGTTTGGTCTACTTTGGGCCCTCACAGCAGATAGCCAATACAATTATAGCATTGTGTTTCTGATTGAGAAAATCAGCTTTTTGGTTACAGTCAGTAGATATGCACATATTTATTTAACAAGATAACACACTTTTTAACAGAACATATAAATAACCATTTGCTCAGAATTCCCAGTAGCCAAAAAAGGTTTTTCAAGATAGAGGGAAACTAACCTGAAGCGCCAGAATTTTTGTTAATCAAAACTATCTGGGAAGGCATCATTGGAAACTGTTTGGAAAAGGGCAGACACTTTAAAAAAAACTCCCCTCACAAACGCATTACTTTAAGCCTGACAAGGTGGCTGCTGCCGTGCAATGAAAGAGGGAAAGATCATTTGTGATTAAACATGTAAACGTAGCCAAATTTAATTGAAGTAATACAGCTACTTTGCCAAAACAAACTTAAGGCAACCAGCAAAGTAATGTAACATGTGGTTTTACTGTCATTGTATGCAATTTCTTTTACTATGTCAGATACGATTGTATACGATTTTAAAATTGTCTTTGAAAGTAAGACCACTTACACATTTGTATTCACAGAAAACAACCTGAACGACCTTGTGGTGTCACCACAAATGTAAATTCAACTTGCACCATATGCTGCATTTCATGATGCTACGTATTCTCTGACCTGCTCCATCTTTTATGCTTCTAATGCACTTTTTCCTCCCTCTTTACCTGTGTGCATAAACACAACTTTTTAAACCCACTGCAAAGAACACCTGTATCTTTGTATATTTCCTCAGTTAACAAAACAGTAGATAATTAATCCCCTGTACCAGTGGTCACCCTCTGAATTAAGCATATTCATTATGGAGTAATGAGTGAACAGACCTATAAATATTTTAATTTCTATTTTAACTTAATTACATTCCTCTGTTAGCATATGCAATCTCATTTAGCCGTGGGGAACGACTGATAGAATCACAAATTAATTCCCATAAGTTAAAGTAATACTCACTTCAAATGGCAGGGATGGTAACCATATGTGGTAGGTTTATTCATCCATATCAAAAATGTGTTTTAATTTCTGCTTGAAATAATTCATTTTTTTGCTAAAACAGGAAATTAAAAACACTCAAACACAATAGAGCGAGGGACCTATTACTTGCTACCCTTGCTCGTCTTGAAGACGTGACACTGCTGTGATGTAGCGCTACTCTGAAGTTCAAGTGGGAATTAAGTCTCACTTGCAATTACTCTGTTTGTGTCATTATCAGCTTGAGACATCTAAGCTGAACCAGTAGATGCATTTTTGACAGAGCCAGGTACATTTGACAGCTTGTTGTGAGCGGTGACGGAGGTTTCTCCCTTGGAGACTTCCTGACAACACCTGAGCCTGCAGCATCGTCTCCCACCTCAACTGTGCGGTTGCTCTGCGTATATTATCAAAATACCATGGTTTTGACCTTCAACACTTATATACCAAAATGTGACCAAACAAAACTGTCAAAAAATTGAAGGTTCAGAATCTTACACTAGCTTGGATTTCAAACCAGGTCAAGTCAACCAGCTAATTTATCTGTCTGCATGTTTGTGTGTTGGCTTGTTTATTTCTGCTGAACAGGAAAAGTGCTGTGCTTTTGAAATCGTTGTGTCCTTAAGGCCTTGCAGAGACCTTAGAGCCCTGCAGAAGCAAAGTACACTCTTACACCAGGCTGTGCAGTGGAAGGCACACATCAAGAACTAAATTTAAGTGCATTTATACTACATAATAAAAGGCTTGGAGGCTTACTCACTGAATAGGTATTTTATCTGTTACAGGAAGTTTGTACTTACTCTACACTTTAATGTTAAGAGATGCCGTTATAAAGGTCAAGGGCGTTTCAGTTACTCGCCCAATTGCAGGACTGAGTATTAAGCATATTCATTATGTACCAATCATTACGTATCAGTTTAGGGATCAATGTTTTTCTTGTAACAAAGTCGTCAATTTTATTTACTGTATTTTCTAAACTCATCAAAGTGCCTCAAAGGGCTTTACTGTCTTCATGAGCAACACACAAAACCCTTCATGCTCATAGGCCCCCCCCTCCCCCCATAAACCTTTAACTGGAACAAAATATACCAAACAAGTCAATAAGTAAATACATCTAAGAATCTTACCAACTTTTACAACTTTGCACTTTTCAATAACCTACGGTGTGATACCCAACCCTAGTAACGCACATCATGCAGACCTTTGGCCCTTGCCACCCCCAAATCTGAGCATCCACAGAATAAGTGCATACCATGTGTGCTTTAAAAACATTAGGGTATATATTCATATGGCTGCAGCTAACAATTATTTTCCATTATCAATCAATTAGACACATGTTTGGTTCATAAAATGGTGGAAAATAATTCACCACAACCCAAGATGACGTTTAAAGATATTCAACTTGACACATAGGACGTGTTCATTTTCTGTTGATTGACTAATCAAATAATTAACAACTTTTTTCAGATCAACATATTTTACATCTGTTTTACCTTCTAGTACATAGTTCTTGTTAGTGTTTGTGTGCACCGTGGCATATGTGGTTCTGAACGCACTCTGCTCGGCAGGTCAGCTCTGCTTCTTGTATCCGTGCGTTTTATCTCTTGCACTAATTTGTTAAGAGTAGTGCTCCCGTTGCCTGTCACAATAGCAGAAGGGTGAAAATAATTACAAAAAACAATTAGTGTGGCAGAGAAGGGAATGTGGGACACATCGAACAGGGGATAGGGGAGGAGGAGGTGTGGGGGTCCCCGGGGGAAACAACCAGGCCCAGTAGACAACACTCCACAGACTGGAGTGTGAGAGAGTAGGAGTCAATATACACTCAGATACAACATGCATGCACACAGGAGGGACCTATAGGTTCAGGATGGGTTTTATTCTGTCAAGGTTGTACATTTTGTGGAGGATAACATTTATATTCATGTCTTGCCATAAGCTGCAAGTGTATCGTTATTTTTGTGCCTCACGGTTATGAATTTGGTTCTATGAGTGCAGAATTTACTAATGCTGCGTTCTCAGGAGTGCTCAGAAACTGAAGCAATAGCAGTTTCTCGTGTGCATCCCACACCTTCCTCCAGCTATGCTCTTCTCACATTCATCAACCTCCAGAGTACATGGACATTTGCAAATTATGTTGTATAAACAAGTTATTATTTTTTTATGGTGTTTCCCCCATAGAGCATCATGAGTACGTAGAATATGTGATGTGTGTTGTCCATTTGAATGTGAAACAGGGAAATATCTGCAAAAGTCTTTAATCGTTTATTAATATTAACTAGAAGTAGCATTTATTTTACCCACAAATACCATTGATCGAATCTGACGTGCTTTTGTGTCCTATTCAGGGCAATAATTATTCTGTTTGAAAAGTGTTTCCGAAACCATTTAGTACAATGATCACAACTTTAATTAATGGTTCCTTATTTTTATCATTGATGAATCTACATTATAATTTCCATGAATAGATTAATCGTTTGATTTTAAGTGGCAAAAAAATTGTAAAAAAGGTACCCAAGTTAGATTCTTTAAACTTCTTTTGTTCAACCAACATTCCCAAACCCTAAAGATATCCAATGAACCATATCAAATCCTGAGATTTTAAAATATGGAACCAATGATTTTTTTTTTTGGCAAATTGGCTTTAAAAAAATGTCCAAAACGATTAATAACTAAGTCAATAAAATCGGAATTGTTCGAAATGTCAGTCGACTAATCATTCCAGCTTTGCACAACTTCCAACATAATCATCATCATTCTAGAAAATGTTAAGAACAAAAATGTTTTTTACTGAACTTTGTACATCTATCAGCTGTCACTTTAAGGAAAACTATAAAGAAAACAAAATTCCACAAAATGATTAAAGATAACAATTGTGAAGTTTTTAAAAGCTGTGGATCTTAACAACAAAACATTTCCAACAACCATCAACATGTACAGCATAGATTAAGCCCATTAGTTGGCTAAAATTAAATTTATTGTAGATGTAGGTAGATGAAAAATGCCTGTAGTCCAAGACTACAACGCTCAGTTCTTGTCTGGGAACTGGCTGCATATGTTGGAATTTATTTTAATTAATCTGATTAAATCATTTAGGATTAAAGTTTGGCCCAGACAGATAGGAACGATAATGATCTGCTTTTGTATATCAATTTTTTCCCCCTACCATCCTTGAATCATCTTCTGAACCCCCCTCACCAAAAAAAAATTGTCACGTGATCCCACTGGCACATCCAGACCCTTAGGTTAAAAACCACTGGCTGATAAATTAATCGGTGGTATATTGTTAATTCCGATGGCCTTATTCCTGCAGGATAAATGAGATGAGTCCTTTAGTCTGAAAGATGTCATACCCCAGTGGCTGCAGACCTCCGGGAGGTGTAGTTAGCTAAAGTCAGCAGAGCATGTCGGTGCAGAGTAAGAGAAACCCTGTTCACATACGGCTGTGTGCTTACCAGCCTGCCGTCCAGAAAAACAACTCCGCTAACCTCTGGAGTCCTGCATTCTCTCAAGCTTTAGAGAGGAGACAAAGAAAAAGCAGTAAGCATAATCACCTGAGGCCTCAACTCTGCTGCATGCATATCAGTAATGATACACATGAAATTCACAACAGACCAAAACAACTGCAAAGTTTTAGGGGCATAGAAACTCTGCCTCTATTTGTTGTAGCTTCCTGTCTGATGTACTGTAATATTGGCAAAGAATTGCCTACTAAAGATAAACACCGATTGAATTGATATTGAACTGACAGGTGTTGCAGGCTGAGACATGAGGTTAAATAGAAACAGCAAAACTCAGGGGAGGCAGATGGTTTATAAATATCGCATTTGATTTTTTTTCAGGGAGATTATGTAGAAGCCTTAATGCCTTGCAGTCATTAGTTTTTGTATACATGAGGATGCAGTATGCTGAAGAAGTAACATTTTTGTCTGTAAAGTTTGAGCAGGTTATTTTTAGATTTTACCTTTATAGCCACAGCAACAGTTAGCCTCTGTGCGGTCGTGATCTACAGCTGGCCCCTTATGGGTTTGTAAAATATTTTGTAGTACGGGCACACAATGGGTACAAATAATTACTGGCGCCATATTGCACACGGCTCCCCTGCTCCTGCACAGATGAACAATTAATACAGCAGATTGAGGAGAAATGCCAATAAAGAGAACATGCCCCGGGGCAGGGTGCAAAATAGGGGAGGTGGGAGGAAGGAAAGAAGGGAGTGCTGGAACGTGGAAGAGTAGCGTTGAGGATGAGTTTCTGATGATTTTAGCGACCTGACCTTAATGTGTGTCACAACTAAAGCTGTTTTTGCTCTGAATCCTACACTGCGGATGTCTTCAAGGAATAGAGCCTCATTTTTGGTAATTATTTGTTTTCTTGCTGAGAGTTAGATGAGAGGATCAATACAACTTAACTTATGTCTGTACACTATATAAAGCATCGCCTGAACCCACCTAGCTTAGCACAAAGAATGGGGGGGGGGCTGTTAGCGGCTAGCTTGGCTCTGTCCAGTGGTAGCAACAAGCTCACCAATTACACTACAGCAACAAGAAAGCAATATATAATGTATTTTTGTGAATGTCAAACTCTTCCTTCAAAACCAGGTGCAGTGGGTTTGTGTTTCCTAAAGGCGATGGTAGCAATGCACCGGTGTAGCTTTTGTTTTGTGGTTTGGCTGAGTGCAAGAGTTGCAGTGGGGGGATAAAACATATGCATATTGTTTGCATGTGAACAGGGGTGTGAGTTCAGGTGGCTGGGCTAACAAGGTGCCTGGTTTCCTCTGAGGTGACATGGGAAGGGAATGTTATTTTGATGCCAAGACCATATTATTGTTACATTGTAACCAGCGAGACAGGTGTCTGGTGGGTGGGGGTGACGCCACTGGGGTGTTTGCAGGCTCACGGAGGAGTTAAAAACACACACACACACACCCCCACCCTCTAAGATATTCATCCTAAGTTCTGTGTGTCTGTATCTATTGTTAACACACAGACTTAAGCTTACTCCACAGGGAGCATAATGATCATCATTGCCCTTGTGGCAAACAGCGCTAACACACAAGTCACATAAGCAGATTGGCCCAGAGATAAATTGACATTAGAGGACCGATGTGCAGATCATAACTCACCTGGCGTCGTATGATTCATATTTGCTTTACTGCATGACCGATAATGCAGTGTTATCTTTTTTGTTGCAGTTGAACACAAAACACAGCACTGTTTCTACCCCCATCAAGAATTTAGGCCAAAACTTGTTTTGAAATCCCCAAAAATTATCTGGCTTTAAAGGGATTTTTAAAATGAGAAACAGTAGCTTGCAACAACGAAGAGAGAAAATTAGTGTTTTGGAGGAAGAGAAGGGAGAAGAGGCTGGAAGCGTAAAAGATGTAATTTAAAAAGAGAAGGGGGCGAGGAAGGGGCAAGAGAAACGACTTTAGAAGTTTTTAATGAGCCCTGGCGCTACTCCAGGGCACAGGGTGAAGGCGGCGGAGAGGGGAGGCGGGAGGGATGTAAAGAAGGAATGAAGAGGGAGGTAGGGCGCGATGAAGGGAGCAATAGGGGTGCTGACTCCCAGCAGATGTCGCACTGCCTGCCAGTGACACTCTGATTCCCCCTCGTCACACACAAACACTCACCTCCTCTGTCCTGTGACGCCCTTTTCCCTCTCCTCGCCCTCCACTCTCCAGCTACCCCTCCCCTCTCTCTCGCTGTCTGTGCTGTTTATGCTGCGTTAATGTGTGCATCACTCCATGTTTCTGCTAAGCTGAAAAGTCAATAACTAAATAATTATAATTGGTTGAGAAAGAAAAGTTGCACTTTTCAAGTGGTAAGATGTCTTAGGGTTAGAAGCACAATTAAGTGCGATAATACGGAAATGTATTACATTCACCATGAAAAAAAAATGTAGACACCTTATCTCAAAATATTGAGAAAATAACTCAGAATTTTGAGAACAGATCTCGTAATTATGAGAATTTTAAAAACCTGGACAATCCCATATATAGTACTTAAAGACATATATATATATATATATATATATATATATATATATATCCCAATGTCTCAAACCAAACCAAAATAAAAATGGATTAAACTAAACAGGTGAGATGTAGGCCTATTTGTTTCCATGGCATCAGCTCGCCTGAAAGCTTCCCACAAGGGAGCTGTTTTTCTGTTGTTGTGAAAATGCATTCATCTCATAATTACAAGATCTTTTCTCAATATTAAGAGATAGATCTCATAATTACGAGATCTTTTCTCAATATTATTGAGATAAGGTGTCTACATTTCTTTTTTCCTTTGGTGAATGTAATACGCTTCTGTAAGATAAGGTACAGACAGTGATATAATACATCTGCTGATAGTAATTTCAGTGCAGAAATCTTCCAACATGGGCGTAAACTACACACAGTATACTCATATTCACAAATCTAGCCAATTGCTTGCTGTTATGCTTTCTGTGATTCTTACATGTGATGTTAATTTTACAAAAAAAAAAACTCAACCATGCAAACAGATGTATAATGTCCTCTTTGCTCCTGGAATAGCTTTATAGGAACACAGAGTTAGTATGTCTGCATCTCCTGCTCATACCTTGTAAAAACGCTTCTTATAGTTGTAAATAATATTCCTCCTCTCTCCAGACTCCATATCATGTGAACTTGTTGCTGGCGGGCTACGATGACACAGACGGCCCCGGTCTGTACTATATGGACTACCTGTCTTCCCTGGCCAAGGCCCCCTTTGCTGCCCACGGCTACGGAGCCTACCTCACTCTCTCCATTCTTGACCGGCACTACAGACCAGGTCAGTGCAGAGAAATGCCTCATGCATGTTTGGTTTTCTGCTTATTGTTCCTGTGAGACTGAATAGACGAGAGAGAAATAAAGAATATGATGCAAGTCTGTAGAACGTTCAAAGGGTTACAGAGTTATTCACACTTTGGTCACAGTACAGACTCGTGTCACTGTAAGCGGTCTTGTTAAATGAAATGATTCCACCTAATGGCAAATGGCTTGTGTAGGAGCAAGACAACAATGTATGTTAGTTCCATGGCGGTTTGTAGTACGAATATCCCTGATAAATCTGACAAACTAGCATCACATTTTTTAGCAATTAATTAACTTGCCTTGTTGTTCTTCCTCTCATGGCATTATGCTCCCCCTTCATTTCTGTTAATAAAAGCAGTCTTTTCTCATTTCTATCTAATTTAGGTGTTTGTCATTCCTATTTTCTCCCATTTCAGCATTCTCATTTTCTTCTGTTTATTTTTTGTTTTTTCTAGATCTGACCCGAGATGAGGCAGTGGATCTACTGAAGAAGTGCGTTGAGGAAGTGAGTTCAAGAAGTTTCACTCTACAATTATGAATAACAATGATACACATCTTGTTCAATTTTTATTTAATTTGGTGGCTCAGCCTCTGAGATAGCAACTTTTTTTCTGCATAAGTGTCCTCTGTACTCTCTCAGGAACTTAGACAATTCACTCTGATTTAGCTCACATGGAATCACTCTTATTACTGGGAATTCACATTAAAAGCGAGCAACCGTTCGATCCACACTGACCTTCGCTTCAACCTTCGTTCGGCTGCAAAGACCTGAGACGACAGCTGCCGGCCAAACTGTCTTCACTATGCTAAAATGTACTAAACAAAAAATGTTTTCACGTAGGCTCCACAGGAAGAATTCAGAATTGTTTTATTTGATTCACAGATTTTTATGGGAATCTGTAGAGAAACCGGCTTATAGCCACACTGTGAGCCTTGATCAATCGTTGGATACCGTTAATAAGTTCACAACATGTAAAGAGAGGGAGATTTGTGTGATTTGTTTATTTATTTATTTGTTAAACAGCTGTTTGTGGAGATTATGCTTCACTAAGCATGCCAGAGGAAAACAAATAGACTTGCGGGGGGTCCTGTCCTCTCGGAGTCATTGTGGATTGATGCATTGAATAAAATGGTATTTGTTTCAAGAGTCGCGCAAGTGATGTGCGTCAAACACTTTTTATGTGGCTCGGCCTTTAGTCTTAATAGTCAGTGTTGCACTTTTGTAATCCCTCTGCATCCCCTTTCTTTTTCTGCTTCACTTGTTTCTACATCCATTCTGCCTATTTGTGCCTTAATCTTAATATTTTTTGTCTTATTCTCCCTCCTCCAGCTGAACAAGCGCTTCATCATGAACCTTCCCTCCTTTACTGTCCGTTTGATTGACAAGGAGGGCATCCATGACCTGGAGAAGATCACCTCTGGCGCCAAGTGACCGCTCACTGCTTAACTACCAACCCTTCACGCCCTCGTTTCTTTCCTTTTTTTTTGTACCGTTGACCTCCTTGCTCTTTCTGTTCCAATAAAAAGTGACACACAGTTGAGATACAAGCTCTTTGTCCCTGTGGTGCTTTCTCATTGCTCTCTAGTCTACTCATCTGCACATAGAAAGAGAACAGCCTTCTGGCTGTGTACTTTTGCACTTGTACTCAGTGAGTGTGCATGTGGGTAATGTACACTTCCTCATGCTTGTACACGTGTAATAAAACATGCATGCACATAATGGTGTTACTTAAAAACAGGAAAACTAGTTTTCTCATAGTTTTGTTCCCTGAATGTCCAAACTATTTAGAAATATTGGTTATATAGTATGTAATATTAGTCCAAAAATCACGTTTCGTTTAAATGGTGTTTTAGAATTCTTGTATTTATTATTGTATATTACTTTTTAAGCAATAAGAAGCAGAAGAAGGCATACTTTATTAATCTTTCTAGGGGAAATTCAGTTCACAAATACAGCTCCCAAACTGTGTGGTTTACAAATGTACTTCAGTATAAGACTGAAAAGATGCTGGCTACTGTATGTTCAAAACAACATTTTCTCACTTTTCAAACACAGAAACTTGAAGTTAATAACAGCAATGAATCCATGTAGTCAATTTAAATATCTAAAAATATGCCCTGTAAAAATGACACCATTCTTTGACAAGAGTGTAAATAAATGAAAAAAACAGCTTGCACAAATTTGGCTTCAACTAATGAATCGGGTTATGTTGTACAGGTGTGTTCTGCCTAGCTAAGCAGAGTTGTAAAAAAACAAATCCAGTATTAGCAACATTTGCACATGTCTGAAACGCTTCGCCAATATTGACACGTATTACGATATTTTGATTATGTTTGTCAGACTCTCTTTTCGATAGGTCCGTCTTCCTTTTTCTGGTGCTTTGCAGTGTAGGCAGTTGTTGCCAATGCTGGAATAGCAACATTTTCTGCAGGATCTTCCACCATTGAATCGGGCTTTCACTATCTGAAGGAACGTGCACATGCATCTGCGTGACCTGTGATGGGCTAGACTGAAAACAGTGCCAAGAGGAGGTGCTAAATCTAGTTTCTCTCAGACCACTTGAATTACAATATCCTGAAAGGTTGTTATGTAATGCCCAATGACGCCAAAAACACTAACACTGCCTAACCCAGCTTCAATTTTTCCCCTCACATATCAATTGGTCCTACAATTACAGTAGCTCCCACGAAAAGACAAAACTAGTCAATGAAGTTAATGTACGTTTTTAATGAAAGCTGTATATAATGCTACTTTATTTAGCAGAATATGTGTCAGTAATCAATTAAGCTGTAAACAAAGTATTTGTAAACTTTGTAGGGAGTTGCTCACCATCAGGATGCAATTGTATAAAAATAAAACCAAATGTTGGGCGCCTGGTCAGCCCACCTGGTAGAGCGGGAATGTAATTCCTCTTCTCGTTCCCCTTTCATGTCTAAGCTGTCCTCCTATCCAAATAAAGGCCTAAATGCCCAAAATAATAATCTTACTTGTCTACATTGCTAAATAAGGTCTGATGCACACCTGCTGGATATGAACATACAAATAATACAAAAGAAAGCATTGGATTTCTGCATGCCAATGTCAGCACTATGATGATTGAAAATGCAATGTTTTTGTTATATTAAAAAGATTTGTCAGGCATCAAATTCACAATTTAAAATCACAACAAGATCTTGATGCTTAAATCACAGGCAGTGTTTTGAGTAGATGTTCTGACAGTGTGCAGGAATTCAATGCTTTATTTTAAATGCATTTGGTTATGACATTGGTTTTGAAAGATCAAGAATGGACCTGTAGGTTTAAAAGATGATCTTTGGGAGAAAAAAAACACATCAATGTTAATGATTTGTTAAAAAAGTAGCTGCTGAGATTTTGACTGTATACAGAGAGTGTTACAGTAAATGAGCACACTTTTATACAGCCGTAAATGGAAAAACCAGGCCAAGTTGGTAACATCACAGCTGAACGCGTGCGTGCGTACGTGCGTGCGAGACAGCCAGCCCATGTGTACATGAGTGTGTGTGGCTCTATCATCGTCTCCTCTCTCCACCACAGACAGGTGATTAATAAACATTAAACAATTCCTCCTCTCTCAAACACACCGGAATCTGACGGGAAGAGCAGCATATGTTTGCCTGGAGGCACAGAGAGAGATGGAGAACGGCCCGCTGAGTGTCAGATAGAGGCAGAGAATAGGGGGAAAGGCGGGTGAGGGGAATGGGGAGGGGGGAGTTAGGTTACAGAGTGGGAGATGAAGGGATGGGGGGGGGAGAATTGACACAGGAGGGTAATGAGATGGGAGGAGAGAAAGGGAGATACAGGGAGGTAGAAATGAGTGATGTTTGAGAGTGTACGAGCAGACGACACATGTATGTGCAGTCCCTGGAAAGCAGTAATTGTGTTGAGTATCTAATCCTGGTTAAATAAAGTGAAGGACTGTGCAGGGAGGTGAGAGGTGGTTGGTGGGAGAAATGTGGAACAGATGGGTTGAGGGGGAACTGGGGTGTGTGTGGCTTGTTGGGCGCTGCGGGTCGCATCGCTACCTCCGCTCTCCCAGGTACTACAGTGTTCAGGGCTGCAGCTGTGACGCCACCGTCTCCCTAGGCCCCTGATGGAGCTCTGCATGCATAGAGGGGCCCTGTTTTTTTTTGAGTGGCCTCTTGGGGTGCACACAGAAAATGTATGACATGTAACATTTATAGTATTAAATTAACAGTAGAAGTGATCTATCAAGCTACAAGACTAAGAGTTTACAGCCACGCTAACGGCTCTGTGAGGCTGTACTTAAGCTTTCAGCTAAATGCTAACGTCATTATGTTAATATGCTCACAGTGACAATGCTAACATGTTGATAATTACCAGTGTTAGGGTTAGGGTTCACCATCTTAGTTTAGCGTATTAGCATGCTAACATTTGCTATTTTGCACAAAACACAGAGTACAACTGGGAATGATGGAAATGTCTTGAATTCTGCATAAACCATTCATTTTGGTACCAAACTTTAAGGCAATTCATGCAGTAGTTGATGGGATATTATACTTACAAAGATACAAATATCAAGCTCATAGTGGTGCTAGAAGGAAAAGCCAGAGAATCATTTGGGTACATCCTCTGGGAAGCATGAATGAACAAATTTATGTCCAAACCCATCTAGAAGATGTTGAGAGATGTCACTGGATAAGTAAAAACTTTGACCTGCTAACGGTGCTAAAAGAAAAGACAAAAGATCACCAAAGTCATTAGGATTCATCCTCTAGGAAACATGAATGTCTGTTCAACAATCCATGTTATTGTTGTTGAGATATTTCAGTCTGGACCAAAGTGCTGGACAGAGCTACATTGCCATCCCTGAAAATGAAATGCCAAACATTTACTAGTTTTGGCTTCTTTTTTCTGTTTAATATTGTATTGTAATTGTAAATTGAATAGCTTTTGGTTTTGGACTGTTAGTCAGATAACACAAGCTCACTGAATACATGACATTAGGCTCCTACAAAGTGTAATGGACATTTCACACTATTTTCTGACATTTTATAGGCTTAGCAATTAACTAAACAAATCGACACATCAATCAATAACGAAATGAAGTGTTGGTTGCAGCCCTCGCTATGACCTTCCTGTTGAAGTCACAATAGACTTTGCCTACAGGGATCAATAAAACATAGTATTGCGACAAATGGAAAGAGGAAGCATTTACAGTAAGAGCACAATAAAAGCCCATTGTCTCTGTTGGATTTAAAGTAAGTTGAAATGGGCAGTTGCATTTAAAAAGGTACCTGAAGGTGCCATTACTTTTTATTGTTCTGATAATCCAAATGGAAACATAAAAGCAAAGTCATGAAACTAAACTGATCAGGGCTTAATTCTTTAATAATATATTACATTTATGCCGTAATACAATAATAATAACAACAGTAATAACATTAATAATAAACATACACAGAAAGTACAAAATGATTTGTGTTTTTAAGTTACCAACACATAGTACTTCAAAATAAAAGAAACAAAATCTCCTTTAGCTGCCTTTGACTCCTCCTTACCCCGCTGTTAGAGACCCCAGAGAATTCAATTTCCCATGACCACCCACTAAGAAGAAGTACATATGGAAGCTGTGTTCGTCCAATCAAGTAGAGTTAAAAGATCTCCCAAAGTTCAAGAGGAGCAAAGAGCAGGTTGTTGTCTCGGATATGGCTTTACGACACTTCCCAGATGAGTTCAGTCCAAAAAAATGTGTGTGTGTGTGTGTGTGTGTGTGTGAGAGAGTGACTGATAAATGCAGGGGTTTCTATAACACAGATAAAGGTGACATGTTTACAAAAAAAAAGGGGGGAAATAAATACAGCCGTATGTAGGTACTCATCCTGAAGAGATGTTTTGTAGACGCCATCATGACACAAACCAGCTACTGAGAAAAGAGGTCCATGCGTCATGTTTAGTGAGGTGGTTGTGGACACACATTACAGTACAGATATCATCATGATCCCTGCCTTCTTGATGAGATAGACTGCAGAGGTTTTTTTCTGGGAGGTAAAAGTCTCAGTTTTTATCCTGAAGGCGAAGGTAAAGAAGCAGAGGGGCACCGGTTAGTCTTTTCCCCACTTTTCTCTTCCTTTCTGCCTCTCATCTCATCCATCCATCCATCAACATATCTTGTCCGTCCTCCCTCTATTTGCGGTGCTTCATCTCCTTGTCGTGGTGGCTCTTCCCTCCACCCTCTCCTTTATCCAGCATTTTGATCGCCTCCATCAAGTAGCTCTGGAAGGCAGAGAGTGCGGCGCAGATGGCGGGAGTACCGAAGCCGTGGGTGAGCAGACTGAAGTGGGTGAGGCTTCCCTGGACGCCAGGCTCCAGGCAGGGGTTGGGTCGACTGCCACCCAGAGGAGAGCGGTCCTGGGACATCATGTCCACAAACTCCTTACAGATCTCCCTGTGAAGAACAAAGACAAGACATTAGTTTGTCATTTTATAAATCTTGGATGAATGAATGAATATTTTAGGAGCATTTATTCTGTGTGCAGGTGCCTTGTTTCTTGATAAAGTTTTTGCCTTTTGGCCATTGCACCTAGAATATTATTTAAGTTCATACTTTGTACAACATTGTGGCCTTGCAAGGTTTTGGAACTCTAACATTTGACATTGAAACTGGGACTACAAATATAGAGTGTTGTGAAGGTGGCTGTGGAGGTGGGCATGGTCTGCAATCAGCAGCAGTAGAGAGAGGTGGGGGGATGGATCAGGAGAGCAGCGGCAGGTGAGTTTATTGTCTCAGCTGATCGTTGTACTAATTAAACTCTCCCTCTATACCCAAAAGCAGGCTGGTCCTTCAGATGTCTGCCAAACACCACAGAGACAGGACTGTGAGAGATTGTTTTGTTGGTTCTTTGTCAAAAAGTGAGCAGAGGGCTGTGCGACTGCCAGTAACCTGGCTGAGGGAGGAGCGTGGTTGGTAGTAAATCAGGTGGTTTGTTTATGTAAACCTTTCTCACATTCTTATAAAACAGATTAAGTTTGTAATTCATAAAAGTTCTTGATATAACCAAAGCATTTAAATATAGTTCTCGCTTGGTATTTTACAATAGTTAATTCTATCCGCATTTGGCATGGATTTGGAAGCACTAACTGTCCTGAATTACTCTTAAAGAAGCCCTCCAGCGACTTAGTGTTGCACTTTTTTTAAGTTGCACGACCCACAAGAGACTGAAGCAGCAGAAGACAAAATCTCCTGAACTTTTACTCACCAGTGTTGTTCAAGCACCAAAAATGCTGAATCCTACACTTCCCATAATGCAAGCTTAATATCATTTTTTGTTCGACCCTCCCTGTCTGGTCAATGTTCACATCTTTCAAACTCCATGCCCTTTGGTTTGTAAAACATTTCTTATTTATTCTACAAGCCCACACTGGAATTACTCAAGTGATGCAACTTGATAAAACTCCCGTTAGTACTCCCCATGACCAGCAAATTGACTTTGACATGTAAAACCATTGGAATGCTCCTTTAAAATGTGCAGCAGGAGGGATGAGGCACTCACTTGGTGGCGAGCAGCATACTGCGCCGTGTTGGGAGCTGGTCCGGTTCGCTCTGCCTGCACAGATACTCAGCTGTGGCTTTGGCTGGAAACTCTGTCTCACAGACATAACCAAAGTCCCGCGCCAGATGGACGGCCTCACCTGGAGGAGGAGGGGAGTGTTTCTATCAGAACAGAGCCAACTAGTACACAAAGGGATAGTTTTCTGTATTAGTTAGACAAAAGCAGCTCTACTTCTGTCTATTTAAGAGTCAAATGTCAGTGCTTCAGTTTAGATTTAATATCAGATTATAATCCATATTTATACCTGATACACATTTAAAAGACTGCTGTAACTGCTCGGGTCAGGTCAGGTCAAGAGACAAAAATGGAGACATTTTTCTCACTTTCACTACTCAAACAGTTCACTGCTCTTTGGCTTTGTGAGGCAGCCACAGCTTTTTCAAATGACACCATCCATGCATGCATCCCCCCATGCTATGACTTGTTTATTCATGTCTGCTCATGCGTGGATATTTCTATGCGTATATGTGTCTCTATTTGTCAGGATGTATGCAGGTCACTGTGTGTGTGTGTGTGTGTGTGTGTGTGTGTGTGTGTGTATGTCCCTACCCTCCACTAGAGATGTTAGGAGAGTGACGTTGGCTGCCTTGCGTCGCCCGGCGGGCAGGTTGAGGCCAATCTTCTCCAGACGCTCTCTCAGACAGCGGCCACCATTCTTTGACTTCGCCCTGAGGGGAGACAGAGAGAGCAGTTTTAGGAGATGGTCCTTGTGGTGTGTGTGTGTGTGTGTGTGTGTGTGTGTGTGTGTGTGTGTGTGTGTGTGAGTTTTGTAGTGGTGTGTTTGTGTGTCCCTGTGTCTATGGTGTGTGTGTGTGCATTTATGTAAGTGAATGTGAAGCTAAAATCTCCCTACAGTATGTTCTCTGTCAACACTGATAGTGTCTTGTATTTTTTGGTGTTTTTAGCGGTTGCTTTATTTGCTTTTGCCTGTTCTTAACCCTTTCTTTAATTTTAAATATCTGAATTTAACAACATTTCAATATTTATTTATACATAAATATAATACAATGTACTTGTCAATGTAATTATCAAAAGTAAAAGTACTTGTCATGTAGAAAACAGCCTCTGTGAGTGGTATATTGTTATATTTTTTATTATTGGAATATAATGTATTAATGTGGAAGTAGCATTTCCCTGTTGTAGCTGGTTAAGGTGGAGCTTATTTTAACTACTTTATATAATGTTGGGTGGTGATTCTGTAACAATGCATTGTATTTTTTAAAAACTGATAATTTATTTCATATGTAAATTCTTAATGTTCAAAGTAACCAGTAACTACAGCTGTCAAATAATTGTAGCGGAGTACAAAAGAAGTACAAATACCTCAAAATGATAGGCAGTGATTTATAATCAGTGGGGTAGCTGTATCTCTCCTCTGAGGAGGTTTACAATATTTACTACCCTTTAGATCTTTTAATTATCTCCTCTTAAAGTATTTCAGCCAGCAACCCGAATCATAAAGTTGTTCTCTTGCCCCGAGGCGGTGGTTCATTAAACCACATTGCTTCTCTTGTGATTTAGTCCCATGACCCATTTTGAATCCTCAGCTCTGGCCCTTTAGTTCACTTAAAGCTCTTTTATTCTAAAAAGCTTTAGGAAAATGGAGTAGACCATGTTCACATCAAGAGTCCCTGTCGTGTGGTTTAAAGGTCCAATGACATGGCGCTCTTTGGATGCTTTTATACAGTATAGACCTTAGTGGTTCCTTAATACCATAGCTGAAGACTCTTTCCCAAAATTCAGCCTTGGTGCAGAAATAAAGCCAGTCCCACAATGTGCTTTCCTTAGTAGGCCTATGTGCCATTTCTGAGTCTGTAGCTTTTGAGGAGGAGAGAGAGGGGGGCACGGTGGAGGCTGGGGGTGTGGCCTTGACCAACTGCCACTTTGCTGGTTTGAAAGCCATGATGTCTCTCTCTTATGGGCGGGCCACATTTTCTGGGCGGGCAAAGCAGAGAGAGGGGAGGTAACCTTGCCCCTTATGATCTTATAAGGAGCAATATTCCAGATCCATATTCATTTTCTCAAAGGCAGAGCAGGATAACCAGGGCTCGGTTTACACCTATCGCTATTTCTAGCCACTGGGGGACCAAAGGCAGGCTGGGGGAACTCATATTAATGTTAAAAAACCTCATAAAGTGAAATTTTCATGCCATGAGACCTTTAAAGTATTTTGCCTAAAATCTATACTCACAAATTCAATAAGGAAGCAGTGTGATTCCTAAGCTTAAAGGTGCAATGTGTAGTATTTTCAGTTTGTCTTTGTTACATTATTTTTGTTATATCTGTAAGCTTCAACGAAAAACAAGATGTTTTTGGTAGCTTCTATCTCTGCCCTGCAGTGTTGTTCATGCGACTGAGTTAAGACTACATTTTAATTCAACTCTACATCTTGTTTTTTTTTCATTCGCTGGACTAAAAATGGATACATATTTTTTTCCTCTAACTCCATCCACAGTCTACGGGAACCTGGAACCTCGTGAAAGCGTCTTTCCCACTAGAAGAACAGCACAGCCTTCCTGTTTTGTGCCATAAAGAAGCACCTCTGTGCAGTAAAACAATCCAATTAAAAATGCAATGTAAAGCTTGGTGGAGGCTTCCAAAACCCCTCTTTGATGGTGTTGTCTTTTGATCATTATGGTAAAGTTTGTAATCACGATTGTTGCAGGTTAGTGAGTCTTAAGATCTGAATTACATCAGGCGCTCGGATTCCAAGTCTAGTTAACCCACTTATATATACGTACATATAAACTACGACTGTGAGTTCAACCAATGAAAGATTTTCTCTTCTCACAATGATGCATTTTAACAATGTTTAGAGGCTTAATGAGGTAAAATTTGCCAGTATGACAGCAAAGAGTTGAGAAAAGTCTGATATGGTCTGGAGCTACTGATTTAAGGCATATTTTTGTCTTTAAGTGTAGGCTTGGAGTTAAAAAACACAACTCTTAAAAACGATATCACACCCTCTTCATTTCCCATGTTCCTCTCACCTGCGCAGGACTCCACCCAGCAGAGAGGCGTTGAGGCACTCAGGCGGAGAGAGGCGTCGCTGCACCTCCCCGACAGTCACCTTGTACTTAGAGGTGGAGCTGAGCAGCGAGAGGCGACCCGGGACCGAACAGAAAACCTCGGCTGGGTTGGACACGGCTCCCATACCGAGACCCTCCTTACCGAGGGACAAGATTGAAAGGGATGACCCGTTTAGCTTGGACGGGATGGGAACTAGGAGAGAAATAAAGGAGGTAGAAAAGAGAAAAGAAAGTTCAGACTTATTTGCATGCAAACTTAACATGTTTTAGGCTATTTACATTATTTGTGTCAAACTAAAATTGGAAAACCAAAGCTGCAAAAAGTTTACCGGCAACAAAAACGAGATGCAAAGGGGAATCATCAATCTTAACATATGTCGTCTGCAAAGACAATCATTTTGTGTGAATGACAGTGTGACAGCATGCTCCTCCTCTCCTGATTAACCTATTCAGTGTAATGTTCTCCCCTGCGTCGGCAGCTCTAATTCTGGAGAGCTGCTTGTTGATTCTGTTGTTTAAACCGCAGGTGGTTGTGTTTTAACTCTGCATTCTTAAATAGCTTTATTTCTCACCTTCAAGAGCTCTATTCACACTCACTTTTCTGCACTTTGGTGGAGGAGGGGGCTCAAAGCCAATCGCCTGAAGACTTTTCCAACCACTTTAGGAGTTTAAGAGCAACAGGGCCTTTTTTAAGAAGCATCGCCTTGACTTGTTAGTTAGCCAGAATACCTGTTGCAGCACTGATATTGCAAGGTCTTTGTTACGTTCTCTAATGCTGCTCTGGCTTACTAATCACTTACTAATAATGATTTCTGTTGGCATTGAGACCAAAGTCTATTTGGCTTTTCAACCTTTGTTATGTCATCTTTTAATGGTGTTAATTTGTGTTGATGAAATTATCTTTGGAGTCTTAATCTTAAATCCTAAATCCACTGAATCTGCAGTCGTGTGGGCAGAAATCCTCTGAAGTGAGAGGATTGAAAGGAAGCAACCCCTTTGTGTGTCTGTATGTGTGTGTGTGTGTGTGTGTGTGTGTGTGTATGTGTGTGTGTGTGTGTGTGTGTGTGTGTGTGTGCGTGTGTGTGTCAGTGTCCTGCCTCTAATCTGTTGTTTCTGTGTTTCTGGTTGTGTGTGGTGTTT